>OX457030.1:60234028-60451484 GCA_949752745.1 Protula sp. h YS-2021 | reverse complement strand
CGATTTATTTTGGGGGTCAAAACGTTTCCTTACACCGGAAGCCTCCCCGCAAACTTTAAGTCTTCCCGTAAACCAGAAACCTCCCCGCAGACCGGAAGTCTCCCCGTAAACCAGCAGTCTCCCCGCAAACCGGAAGCCTCCCTGCAGACCGGATGTCTCCCCGTAAACCGGAAGCTTCGCCGTAGACTGGAAGTCTCCCCGTAAACGGGAAGTCTCCCCGTAAACTGGAAGTCTTCCCGTAAATCGGAAGTCTCCCCGTAAACCGGAAGACTACCCGCATACCGGAAGTCTCCCCGTAAACTGGAAGTCTTCCCGTAAACCGGAAGTCTCCCCGTAAACGAGAAGTCTCCCAGCGGACCGGAAGTCTCCCTGCAGACTGGAAGTCTCACATGTACGACAGCAATCCTCGCCGATATAGTAAAGTCAGCTGTGAGTCAATCGTTTTCCAAACCATTATGGCAAGGACAGAAAGGAAACGCCGTGCGGCTGTCTTTTTTATTAGTTAAGATGTGTTCATTCCACCTTAAATAGTCTTTACAAATCAAATAAAACAGCGTGAATCTGATCTTACGACCATTAAAGCGGAGAATCAAAGAAGAAAAATCGTTTGCGTTTTTTTGCCATTATATTTTTTTTACAAGTCGAATTACAAGGCGTCAAACCGTAGGGGTTGTTTTTTTGTTGATGTTTTGCAGCGCTGACTCAGCACTTGACAGATTCGCTATGAAGCGGTTTTATGACGACAAACTCAGTGACATAACGCAGCCCTCACAAAGCAGGTCTTTATTCATCTTAAGTTTTACCCTAAAAAGACGCAAAATTGTTTTGCCTTACAACAGCAAAAAGTATCACAAATTCTTTGGGAATGTGTGTTCCATAATTATTATTAAAATCATGTCTATTCAATTAATTGCTAGACACGTCATTTGGGATATTTTAGAAGCGTGAGATTTTATAGAGTATTTTTAGTTCCCCCTTGTTTTAATAGTTCACAATCGTGCACAATTTTCTTGACTCTGAGGTTGTTAAACTTTAAAAAAAAGAGCAAAGTCTGGTATTTTTACCATTTGCAAAACGTATTAAAACGTTTGGGATTTACAAACCCCTAAAGTAATAATTATATTTTGAAGACTAGTTTTAATGACATTGCTTGTTTCAAAATTAAACGCCAGTTTTTGTTTGAACTCCACATTATTATACCTGGCGCCGAATGCGCGCTAAATTAGAGCTTGAGCCCAGTTCTTGGACCGTTATCTTTATATAACGGACTTCCGGTGAGCTTCTTTGTTATCACTTTCCTTAAGGTCTCAAATTTTGTTTCAGGTTAGTTTCATGTGTTTTTTTATGTAATCTGTAATCAAATATATTGCTTATTTGAAATGTGTTTTAACAGATATGTTCACTATTTCGCGGGTTTGTTATCCGGAACAATAAAAATCAACAACAACCCTCTCTACCTACATCACGTGATTGTTCATGGAGTTCCTAATTTTGACGGCAGAGGGGGCTGCAGACCTTATTTCAAAGTGTACCAAGGAATGACGCCGGTGTTTGTCTCGGCGGTGTAGTAAGTATCCAGGGCTCCAGTTCATTATAAAAAGAGATGGGCACCATAAGCTTATTTTTAAATCCACGTGAAGAATAATAAAAGATATACACGCTTCATGTTTCTATATTTAGGACCACTAACTTACGCTGCGTTCTCCGGGGCAGACGTACCGCAGTAGCCCCACCCCCTCCCCCACTACCCCCAAACATTTCCCCACATTATCCTTGTAGAACTGGCCAACAACAGCAAAAGAAAAGTTAGCAGGCCACTTCTTTTTTGCCCGACCTAGCCAGCTATGTTGCAAATTTCAGTTCTCCAGCTTCACTGGTTGCGGAAAAATATTAACTCAATTTTTTGCACCATTTTTTTTTTTTTTGCATCGCACAAAAACAATGAGATGGGGCGGAGTCCGTCGTAATTATTAACCAGATTTCATGTCATAACGTCTACAAATTCTTGTCTTCAGTTCGGTCCAAACGCAAGCGTCGCAGCTCTGCATCACACTGCAGCCGTGCTTACAGCTGAGAGGGGATGTTCTCATCAAGTGTTACCACAAGCGGGCGCGTTCGTCCGTCCGTGATCCCATCTTCCGCTGTCAGTTCCACACGTGCACAATCTCCGACAACTCTCTCGTGTTCCACAAATATGAGCTGGATGAAGCCTACTCAGGTCAGTTGCTGCATTTAAAAAAAAACAATTTTGCATAAAACACTGAATGAGAAATAGCTAGAAAATGTTGCGCAAACCTGAAAACGTGAAATCAGCTGAATGGGTGTTACTATGTTCATTTTACAGCTTTCTGTTATATAAGGGCGCGTAATAGACATGACAAACACACAGGCGACCTGACAGCATATGCCACGAAAATGAAATCCCACTCGAAATCGCTTGTTCCAAACTTTCCGGCACTTTCAGGCACATTCCATTGTACCGGGAGTTTCCGAAAAAAGCCCAGGGCTTCTATTTCATTGTACTGAGGAAGCTTCCATATTTATTTCACTTCATTTGAAAATGAGTAAATTCACAATAACAATAAATTTTTAGAAATGTTAAATTAATATATGTCTGTGGATAATAAATATATTTTAAAATATAATTACAGCTATTTAAATTGGAGTTACTTTTATCCAGATTTCATTTTTGTTTCTACAATCCTTGCTGTTTTATTGATACTATATTTAATTTGAGATTTAATTAAATTAAAAGTAATTCAGTTTTCTTACTCAAATGAGACACTTCCAATTGAAATTTGGGCGACACCGAATCAATGGAGATAATTTCTTTCTTTTTTATTTTATTTTGGATATATTAAAGGATTAAATGTACTAACACTTGTAGCATAGATCTTACTTTTTGATATTACCCCTTAGCATAAAAGTACCTTATAATTGCCTGAGTTTCAACCAGCAATGCCAAATTTGGCAGGATGGGTTCTAAAACTGTGCCAGTGTCTTTTTTTTTTTTTTTTTGTATTTTCCTAAATGTTTGATCCGATTCTTCGTATCAACAAGTTGTATGGTAGTTTGCATGGCTTAATGGAGTGGAAGGAATATCAAAAGCCAAACGCATACACCGCATGCAATGCCAATATTTATTCATATCCGGGGTACAACATACTAGACCTACATTGTTCGGGGGTGGAGGGGGGAGGGTGGGGGTGGGGGAGGGTGGGGGGTGGAGTAGGGACCGGATCGATGGCTGGCGCGGTTCACGGGATCTCACGGGTGATCGACCGCTGGTGTCAACACTGACAGAAACCAGTCACTTGTCATTTTTGGGCTTGTTCTGCTCACAGTAAACACACTTCGGATACCTTGGGCAGTCTTGGGGAATATGTAAATGTACTAGTAGCTTTCTTCCACTCGTTTTCCTCACCGTCTGGAGAACCTTTTCCTCTCTTTTCCCCTCTATCACACGAGATTTTATTTTGCTTTATGCTATCAAGAGTTAATATAATTTTCATCTCCCGCAGTAACTTTTCCCAAAACACATTTTATGTCCTGTCAATCTGTGTGGCAGTCACTCTCTCTCTCTCTCTCTCTCTCTCTCTCTCTCTCTCTCTCTCTCTCTCTCTCTCTCTCTTTCTCTGTCTGTCTCTGTCGCCCTGTCTCCCCCTTTCTCCCCTCCCTCCCTTTCTCTTCCTCTCTCCTCTCTCTTCCTCTCCCCCTCTCCCTCTCTCTCTATTCCCCCTGTCTTTCTCTCGCTTTCTCTCTCACTCTCTCTCTCTCTCTCTTTCCCTCTTTTTCTCCCTCCCTCTCTCTCTCTCTCTCTCTCTCTCTCTCTCTCTCTCTCTCTCTCTTTCTCTCTCTGTCACTGTCCCTGCCCCTCTCTCCCCTTCCTCGCCCGCTCTCTCTCACACACTCTCTCCCCTACAAACATTTTCGCACACACACACACACACCTCGCGGTTGCCTCCCCCGCTGTTTGCGTACCGTGTCGTACGCCTGTAGGTATGCGTGGTATCTAAGGCACGTGTCCCCCTGTCCACCAAGCACAGCACTGTCACTCCACAAAACGCTTTGCGGTTGTTGTGTTTATCACATTGGAAATAACTGCGTGGCTTGGATATTTACAGAAGTCAATTAATACTTGACATTTCGATTTTAACAGCAAAACTAATAAAAAAGAGTTAATAAGTAAAGACGGCATGGTATTTCACAACGAGTACTTGTCATAATGACAGAAACATATTCTGTGGCAGAGGGAACAGTTCACAGCAAGCTAAACCTCTCCTGTTATCAAACACCGAGTCGGAGTAAATACTCATTGTTTACTTTGAGCCACAGCGCCATCTGTTGAGATATTCCTGCATAACGTTCACCCTCTAATCCGTTTGAGCTGCCTATCTGACTGGATTATAGGCATTTCACTTTTTCTTGTATTGATATTCATTTCGTGCTTGTGATTTTGGATATTGGAATTATTCAGCCTGCTTGGAGACTAGCCTCCATACCCATTTCTACTCATTGATCAAGCAGAAAGGTCACGTGCTGGAACTTTAAGGATATTTTTCTTTTCTTCTTTTACAGATGTGAGATTTCCTGTGAGGGGCAAAGTTGAGTTTGTGTTTTCTCACGGACCGGAAAGAGGTTTTGGTAAGTGAGAAGTTCTAATGCAATTTTGTTTTACAAGCCCGACAAGTTCTACTGCATCAAATTGTACCACACAAGTACACAGAAAGCACTGTGCTTTCGTGACTTCATTTTTCATTGTAATATTATGCAGTCAATGACCTTCAGGACCCGACAAAGACTTGTGTTTTGCCAAGCATTAAACTTAACGTTTACATATCGCTTATAGAACCTTACACTATTGGAGTGTGCCTGAAAATAGCTGGGCGGAATTGTTGCTTTCACTCGCATTTTGAAGTCAGCATTTAGAGTACGTGAGTTTCAAATGGTCTGAGTTTTGCGATTTCATTTCTTTTCAGGGTTTGTGAAAATTTTTCACTTTATTTTTCTTGCATTGTGAATTTTAAAATATAAGATTTTTCTCCAGTTTTAAAATGAGGTAGAAAATTAGTTTGGTCTCCGTTTGCTCACACTTTGGTCTGTGTTATCAGAATAAAGGTTTCTGTAATTGCAACTTTATCTAAATCCCAGGCCTCAACTGTTCCTACAAGTTTCGTCCAAATTCCGCTGAAATAGCGAAAAACCTCCTACCAAGTGTTTAAAACCTGGAGCCAGTGCAAATTCTTATAACAGTGGAGGAAATGATGCAAAAGTAAATAGCAATCACAAATCAACATAAGCTTAAGGATATATTAAGATTATTGGCTTGATATCAATCTAACCTTGTACCGCATTCCCTTTCTCTTCCAGGCAATCTCCCGCCACCATAAGTTGTAGTTTATCTCTGGCACTTTTCAGACGGTTTCCTCTTGCTTCCATGCCAACTGTTTTCTCGGCCTGTTTCTTAGAAAATCTCTTGTGGTTGTTGTTTTGTGTGCAACAGAAAGCAAATGCTCTAATACCACAAGGATTTTTGTAGCACTGAGTCATAAACCGGCTTTAAATTTGAGGTTTCTTACTCGAGCGCAGATCCAAATTTTTGGATTGGAAGGGGACTAGAGATAAGGTTCAAAACATCTTTGTGGTTTGAAAAGAAATCGAGGTTAGCGTAGTACTTCCAAGTACGTTCGTGCCGACATTCGATTTTTTAAGCAGACCACGAATCGGTCGAGTGCCGCGTATCGATACCGCTTGATCGTAGCTCTGGAGGCTGTCAATAATGTGAAGTCATTTTTGTAACAAACCCATGGTTGCTGTGACATCTGTCGTTACTGCGACAAAGAGAGTTTGACATGGAGCAAATATAATGGCAGCTTGGCACTTGATGGAGAATTAAAGAAATCTGGCAAATATCGGTCGGTGCCTTGAAATGGTCTCAGTGCAAAAAGCTTAGGTCGGAATACTTGATAAACATAATGAATAACCTTCTGTAAGCATCCTTCGGCACATGAAGTGCGTCGGTTGTTCCATTGTTAGACTACCGTGTAACCCTGATGAAGGGACCAGCGGTGGGTTTGTACTCATAAAAAACTGCTTTGTGGCACTGATGATCTGACTTGTGTGACACTGATGACCTGACCTGTGTGGCACTGACGTCGTGACCTGCATGGCACTGATATCCAGATCTGTGTGGCACTGACCACCCCAGACCGGAGATGCCTTTATATGGCGATCAGAATATTGCGTGGCACCACACCCCAGACCCCAGATATCTCGGTGTATGCACAACAACTCAGTGGTATATGCTCCCAGATTCGCGAGGCTGTCTGTGTTACTAACCAGTGCATATGGTAAACGCTTAGATAAGTTAAGTCAATCAAAAAATCTACTGATGATTGTCAGTGCCATAAATAACACGTGAAACCCAGGAAAATGGCATAATAGTCAGCAGATATTGACTTTAGAGTCCACGTGAAGTTTAGTGAGCTGTAATGACTTTTTCGCAACTGGCAAAGAAATTAATATACGCTTTTTTCACCACTTAATTAGCGTTTTGAACTAACTGAAATATCTATCGATTTTTGCGTTCCGGTCAGCATTGAAATAGTAATGACTTGGGAGTCGACCAATCAGAGCACAGCATTTATGTCCAAATCACATAACACTATTGCATAAAACCACTGTGCTGCGCTATGGACAGCGGTCGCGTGATTCGTGCTGTACTGTAAGCGAAAACAACAAGGGAGCTCACACAGTACTTATTGCACTGTGTTGCCTGGCAAACAATACATATTTCCCAAGCATCTGTTTCTGATCAATAATCGATCATTGGCCGTATGAAAAAAATCACTTCTTTGCGAACAGGTTATAGACGGCATGGTGTGTTTTCATAACCGTTGCAGCAGCTCTGCGGCAGATCTACTCCGTGCATAATGCGCCCTCTTGCGCCTAAAATCTGGAGCATCGAAGAACAATGTCCATTATTTACTAACGTTGTTACACTAGGTGCGTTGTTTGAAACCACAATCAAACGCCACAGAAATGATCTTCTTGTTGCGGAATGACGTAGTTGTGTTTATAAATTCGATCGGAAAATCCTCCTAATTTAATGTTGTTAGACGTAACAAACATTTCTACAGAACAGACGCCACACACTAAGGTCACATGATTTAAACTTAACCGTCACAAATATATCATTACGATGTTACTTTTCTCTGGCGAAAGTGATAGAAATTCTGGGATAAACCTTTTGAAGTATTTTTGTTAGATTGTAAAGGGCTTCTTTAGTAAATTACATCTTTAACGTGTTAGACGCACTGGAAACGTCACTTTCTCATGTTCTAATCTTAGCGTATACGTGAGGGCATCCCGTATGTTCTATCCGTGGTCGGCTTCAAGCTGTATTTTGTTAAACATGGACCACTTGGGGAGGAGGGAGGAGGAAGGGGGGAGAGGAATCGTCAGGAATGTACGATTCATTTCCACCAAAGGCGTATCTTATTTATTTTTGATCTCCAAAGTTGACATTAAGAAAACACACTAATGAAGACTGTTGGGAAAGAGTCCAATCAAACAAGAGAATAGAGAAAAGCAGGTCACAAAATGACACCTGCTCCAAGTGGGCCTCGTTGGTTTCAAAGCGGCATTCCTTGGACTAACGTTAAAAATAGTAGTGCCCAAGTGGAAAGACTTCAGATAGTACATCTGTCCATCATTAAACAACATATTAGTGTTATTATGATTTTTATTTGTTTATTTTTATAATATCACATGATTTTATTGCATGTGATTCCCCACTTAGGAGAACGGGATGTATCGGAGTGGGGGTGGGGGGGGGGGGGGGGGGGATTTGCCAGTTCGGAGAATGGCACGTATCGGAGTGGTGATGGGGGATTTGGCAGTTCGGACAAAGGCACCTAACGTTGTGGGAACGGGGAGGATTTCCAAGTTCGGAGAAAGGCACGTATCGCAGTGGGGATTTGTCAGATGGCAGATGCGAATAGAGTGGACGGCGGGTCTGTGTGTATAGGGGTGGTGGGGGGGGGGGGGGGGGCTATGCGCTAAAATTTTTGTGTTCAGTCAGATATAAATGACGAGTCATTCGCATTCTAAAATGAGGATAGTAGCAGCACTGTGTATTAAATTATGAATTAGATGGCTGTATTTTTTAGATAATAGGGTTTTATTGTCCGGGCATTCTCTCTTTTCATACTGCAACAGTGTGTTTAACAGCGCTATCATACATTTAACTGTAGGCTGATACCTCATGGTACTGTCTAGCTACACTCGTCATCCCTCTAGCATCCCTAACCCTCCGTCCCTCCCCATGCTCTCCACCTCCACCCCCCTGGAACCTAATCTATCTTCAGACCTTAAGTACATGTATTCCAGAGCTAATGCAAGTAAGAAAACCTGAACAGTGTGGTCTTCTTTAAAAAAAAGGTTTACCTGTGCCATAATTAACGTTCACACAAAAATAGTTTTGCCGAGGGTGCATTGCTTTGACTAGTGACTTCAACGCCCATGGAATTCAAATAAGTCGACAATGGATAGTCTAACTGAAAAAAATCGCACAGAAATCAGGTTATATGTGAAAATGGAGTAAGCGCAACTGCATACAAAATTTACTTGACGCTGATATGAAGGGATCACGTTTCAACAGCCCTTACAATTGTCTGAGATTTGAGACTGTTTAAAAAAAAGGGTGCACAAACGAGTCCCTTGGACGAAATACTTTGTATTTTAAGCACGACGTTGTGACTCTCTGAATGTATAACAGGTGTAGGGAAAGTGTCTTCGTTCTCAGGGAAGGGGGTGGTCGAAGACTGTCACCAGTTTCTTGCCGTGAAAAAGTATCATAAATTCCTATTATTGCTCCAGATTTGAAAAGACCAAATATTTCATGCCGTGTTTTTAAAGCACTGCTTTTATGCAGAAAGTTTGAATTACATTTCTTTTGACTTTGCACCCTCCCCACCTCCCCCGCCCCTGCTTTGCCCACTGTTCACTCTGATGTTTGTCTCAGACGTGGGAAGAATAAATCATGCTTTCTAATTATGCATAATTATTATTCCACACACATGACGCCCGATTTCGGGTGGGAAGATCTCCTTGTGGTGAAGACTTGAGTTCCAAACCTCATGGCTCAATGCCCTGTCTTTGTCTGTGTACAGTTGTGGTTGTGCAGACCACCCACGCCCCCTTTCCAGCCGCTCCTCTAACCGCCCCCCTCCCCTCCCCCCGCCACACACCTCTCTCCAAGTGCGGTCTCGAAATAATAATAATAGCGACCCAGAAAACATTGCGACGTTGCATCAACGTTAAACATTCATCGCAACGCGACGTCGGACCAACGTCGGATATGTTTGATTATGGAAGTCGAATCAACCTCTATCTAACGAGAGTGATAACTGGGAGAGTGATAACGTGTGGAGAGTGTTGTTTGGTTATGATCTCGACGCAGTACCCGTCAATTTTACCACGTCTTTTGAACGTTGCTCCAAATACTCTGATTAAACGGTAGAGAAAGCGAGGAAATAGCAACGTTTAAACAACGTTTTGAATTCCGTGCCTACTAAACTTCGCACCAAGGACATCTTCGTTATGAAACAGCTGACCCCTGAGGATATTTATCTATTATGTATAAACACATAGCGGATTGTTGTTTTAAAAAGTAGTTCCCTCTCTTTATGAGTACTAGTTTCGCGGAATACCCAGTAGGTCTGTCGAGTTAAAAAGGTGTTATGCACAACTGACCAAACCGACGTAGAGGTTGGCTGTTGGGCAACAACGCCAAGGACATTGATTAGACGTCGGAAAAGTGTGTTTGGTCTGACCAAAAGAAACGTGTAAACTAGAGCCTCAGAGACACGATCCCCCGTGTAGGGCAGATGACCTATGGCATCCGTGCTAATTCGGAGACACGATCCCCCGGGTAGGGCAGATGACCTATGACATCAGTGCTAATTCAGAGACACGATCCCCCGGGTAGGGCAGATGACCTATGGCATCCGTGCTAATTCGGAGACACGATCCCCCGCGAAGGGCAGATGACCTATGAAATTGGTGCTGAGGTCAGTTTGCAAAGCGTCATATTACTACTAGATTCATTGCGTCTTTTCACAACTGTAAGAGTTTAACATTTTTGAATTTCGACAAAAAAAGTTTTGTATTTTAAAAGAGTTGTTTTGGCAATTTTCAGTATCTGTTTTATCCATATGTGAAATTTTCAAACAAATCGATGACTAGTTCTGGAGACATAACCTCGACGACACCTTGTAATACGCGGACAAAATTATATCAAAACGCGAAGATTTAACAAATTTCAAAATATTGTCATTTTTTATGAATACTTAAAAATGGAAGGTTGAACACCTCACATTCAATTAATAGTTTTGGATATCTAGCCTGGACACGACGTCGAAAATTCTCTAAACTCCAATAACCGATAAATAAATGGTCATTTTGCCTTTATTTCATGGCCCCGAACCAAAACACGACGTTACACACCTGCAATATGTGCTCTATTCGTGTGTGAAATTAAAAAAATCTGACCTACAGTTTCGGTGATATAACCGGACCGCAAGCGAACAGATGAACAAGCTTACAATTATATCCATCCGTTACACGGGGGATAACAACGTTGCATACCCAGCGTCTGTTAAACGAGGAGTAAAAGTGCTGATTAGACGTCGGAAACTGCTTTTTTTGTAGGACTAATATACAACATTGAATATAGTATTTATGGTCGCAACCAATCGCAACCAAATTACAACCAGATCAAATGTCGTGATTGGTTCGGGCCGACATCACGACCCTAAATCGACGGCGTTCGGTTTACTGAGGGGTTTAAGGCTGCTTGCATTCTAAAATACTTAATGTTACTTTCTTGTACATAGTAATCGCTGTTTTTTAAGATACCAAGAGCATTTGGTGTTTCCTTTTTTTATTTTGAAAATAGGAGATAATAAAAGGAAACATGCGTTCTGGTGGCGTAGAGTTGGTGAAAGCTGGGCTGGTTCCGTGCCGTTGATGTTTAACAGCCAACGTCTTGGGCGGTTCGGACTTTTGTGTCTATCATATATCTTATTAATCCGCAGACCTAACGGGGATTCCGCCGAAAATAGCACTTATAAAACAGAGGAACCACTTTTTAAATAAGTTCAACAACAAAGTTATACGGCTGTTCCGTCTGTTGTGTGTAATACTTTTTTACTCCGCAGATCCACTGGGGATTCTGCGAAAATAATACTCATTAAGGGGACACTACATATTAAAATATCCGTCCGCTCTGTGTTTATACATAACAGCTAGATCTCATCAGAGGTCAGCTGTTTTATAACAACGGGTTGCATGAGTTCTCTGCCCGTACACATCTCACACTATCAGTACAGGCTGAGCACCATCTATAGCGAAGATTTCGCGCCGGTCATAATTCCTGTGCTGGTGCCATTTTCTGTTTGTTGTTATCTAAAAGACGATGAAAGGAACCAACGAACAGTTGACAAAAACTAATAAACACACGAAGGAGCGATATTTAGCTTACATTTGGACGTATTTATAAATAGTCCTGTGTTGAAATGCGGGGCATTAGATTAGATAACACGTGACTAGATAGTTGAGAATGCTTAACATTCACTGAGCCAAATGCTTGCCATTGTGGGGGCTTGTTTACACAGAGCCCCCCCACTTAAAATACCGGCAGGAGATGCGGACTTGTGAACAATACTATCATAAAAGAGACATAAAATAATCTTACGCCATGACCTTTAAAGAAACGTTTTCCTCTTGTACTTGATTCGTGTTTTAAATTTCATGTCCACGCGGGATTTTAATCCTTTATATTTTATAGAAACTATTTACAAGAGGAAAGCAGCTGGTATTCATATCTGATAAAATGTTACATGTGAATGCAGCCTAAATAATATTCAAAATACATCATTCAATAGTATATAAGGAGGATTCATGTACGCAGAGAATTTCAAAGCGACTTTTTAAATATTAGAAACCTTGGCACAGTTTCGCGTCACCCTTTGAGCTGTATTTATAAGTAGTTCAAACGTTTGTATATTTTTTTATCCACTGCTTGTTTATAGGGTTATTTTTGAATACGTGTTCCATTTTTTAACTTTCTAAAACTGTCTGACCAGTAGTATATCTTTTTTTTTTTAAACATAATAACCTTGACTGGTCGTTTCATTTTTAGTGGTTTTTTTTTTTTTTGTTATTGTAATTACCCTCATGTATCCTGAAATTATGAAAGTTAGCCAGAGAAAACACACCATGCTGTTTTACATTTTATGCGCAAACCGTCGCAGGTTTTGTCTGAGCACAACAGCCAAATATTAACCCTGTTATACCTGCATATCATCAGCTGTAGAACTCATCTTAAGATTATTCCCAAATGAAAGCCCTAATTGCAAAAAATATAAACAAGCATAATTTGCTTTTATCTTCAATTTCAGAAAAAAATCCGAATTAAAACAAGGGTTAGAATAAAAACAGCAGTATAAAGAGGTGAAAATCGGATCATGTGACTTCTTTCGGGTTTCATCCATTTAACTTACAAAGTTTGATCCGGAGGGCGATCACCACCTCTCCCTTTGAGAAATTGTTATTTAACATAATGTATTTCTCATATTTTTTACTAAAATTTTTACCCGGCCCTACCTACAACACCCTATCCCCCCCCCCCCCGCCCCATTTGTCTAATTTAAAAGAAGATAGTTTAGCTTCATACAATCAGGTACCTTGAAAAGATATCAACCATTTTTGTTTCCTATCTTATCTGAAAAATAAATAAATAAAAAAGGAAATTAATATGCGCAATAACTCTCGCATTGGTGTCGTAAAAATTTTTTATCTCCATTAAAAGTATTAATATTTGAGAAGAAAACAGACAAATTAAAACGACTTTTTTGAAAGTATTGCAAAACTGAGATTTAACATTTTTGTTGGAAACAATGAATGTTGTGTATTTTTACTTCAAGCAGTAAAACATGGCTGCATTAGTTGGATGATGGCACTTTGCCACCCAGTTTGTACCTTTTATTTGAAGCCAGCGCATATAGTACAAGCATGCACAAATACAGGCCCACATTCATAATTTTAAAGCCTCAACATTATTTATGATTTTATCTCCTTATTTTTTTTAAATATGTCTGTACATACAGCGGACGTAGTGCGCTAAATATTAATAGAGTCATTACTTAAATAAATATCCATCACTTACGCATAGTTTTTTTAAGCAAATGACTGTCCGTCTATACTTAAGTATGAATTTATAAATGTGACTTTGACAAATGAAATATGCTTACACCTTCAGTAAACCAATGGCACAGGTTTGCAATGAAACCGATACTTTTGTGGCTCCACTGATTTCGAAATCATGCGAAGTAAATTATACTATATACATAAAGTTATTAAATATCACACGTGTGCATTCAATAAAATACATGCAGCAGGTTTATCTAAAAAGGTTACATTTAACTCCACCTTTCTCCACATCAAGACTTTCTTCTACCAGTAAACAGATGGGGATATCTCTCAGTTTCAATTCATTATTTTGTCTGCGACAGTATTTTTCTTAGGCAATTTTATTCAGTGGTGACACACTTCTTGGCAGGATATCGTAAATACATCACTTTGAACCCCTTTTTACTTTCGCCCCTGTCTTTGCGATACCGTGTTCATACAGGCTGCGGTGGAGGCGCTGAGCGGGCCCATGTTCGAAATTAGTACCCGGGGGGTTCGTATTCGTAAAGTGTACCGGTAGCGGTACTTACAAAATTGTCGGTACTACTGCTACTAATCTGTGTGGGTAGTGGGTTGTGAATGCAGGTAACTGTCTGAAACTGTTACTGCAAAACAATTGCAACGTACACTGTACTTGCAAATAAGTGGAATAGTTTTTTTTGTAGATGTCCGTAGTCCGTAGAACATGGCGGTCCTGTTCGTTTTCAAACCTCTAAACACCGCCATATTGCCATAAAATGAGATTGTTGGAACAAACGCATTTCGTGCCTGTCGGTGGCTTGGTGTAATGGTCGGGTTCGTTTTGTTAGCGGGCTGTTTTCATCAGCTTGTCGGTGGCTTGGTGTAATGTTCGGATTCGTTTTGTTAGCGGGCTGTTTTCGTCAGCTTGTCGGTGGCTTGGTGTAATGTTCGGGTTCGTTTTGTTAGCGGGCTGTTTTCGTCAGCTTGTCGGTGGCTTGGTGTAATGTTCGGGTTCGTTTTGTTAGCGGGCTGTTTTCGTCAGCTTGTCGGTGGCTTGGTGTAATGTTCGGGTTCGTTTTGTTAGCGGGCTATTTTCGTCAGCTTGTCGGTGGCTTGGTGTAATGTTCGGGTTCGTTTTGTTAGCGGGCTATTTTCGTCAGCTTGTCGGTGGCTTGGTGTAATGTTCTGGTTCGTTTTGTTAGCGGGCTATTTTCGTCAGCTTGTCGGTGGCTTGGTGTAATGTTCGGGTTCGTTTTGTTAGCGGGCTATTTTCGTCAGCTTGTCGGTGGCTTGGTGTAATGTTCGGGTTCGTTTTGTTAGCGGGCTATTTTCGTCAGCTTGTCGGTGGCTTGGTGTAATGTTCGGGTTCGTTTTGTTAGCGGGCTGTTTTCGTCAGCTTGTCGGTGGCTTGGTGTAATGTTCGGGTTCGTTTTGTTGGCGGGCTGTTTTCGTCAGCTTGTCGGTGGCTTGGTGTAATGTTCGGGTTCGTTTTGTTAGCGGGCTATTTTCGTCAGCTTGTCGGTGGCTTGGTGTAATGTTCGGGTTCGTTTTGTTAGCGGGCTATTTTTGTCAGCTTGTCGGTGGCTTGGTGTAATGTTCGGGTTCGTTTTGTTAGCGGGCTATTTTCGTCAGCTTGTCGGTGGCTTGGTGTAATGTTCGGGTTCGTTTTGTTAGCGGGCTATTTTCGTCAGCTTGTCGGTGGCTTGGTGTAATGTTCGGGTTCGTTTTGTTAGCGGGCTATTTTCGTCAGCTTGTCGGTGGCTTGGTGTAATGTTCGGGTTCGTTTTGTTAGCGGGCTATTTTCGTCAGCTTGTCGGTGGCTTGGTGTAATGTTCGGGTTCGTTTTGTTAGCGAGCTGTTTTCGTGAGCTAGGCTGTCTATGCGATCTCCCACAGCCTGGAATAAATACTTCTACAATGCTACCGGTAGCTTTGAAGACCCAAGTGGCTCAACAATTAGTATTAAGGTTATTTGTGAAACCCTTTTCGGAGGTATAATATTTTAGAGCTTATGTTAAGAAAACAAGTGTGACTATAGACAAGCATCGTCAGATCTATTACATTTATTCAGACACGTACTATACATTATGTGACTATACGTTAAACGCAATGATGCTGCCTGCCGCTTGAAAGCTATAAACACCCATACACATAAGGCATAAACATAACTTCTAAGTCTCAAACACTTGTGTAATATTTAATGTCATCTGCACAAAACAGTTTTATAATTAAGTCAGTGTCAGCTGCATGCGTTTGGCACATAGGATACCATTTAATAGTTATTACCTTGCCCACAAAAAAGGCAATATTTTTAAAATCTTGATGAACTGTTACAGGATAGTTGCCCTTTTTAGTTTTCCCTGAGCTATTTTTTTGCTGAAATAACTGGGATAAAAGGTAGGTTCACTACAATCTTTTTTTCTAATCGTCATGGTTTGGCATTAAGGGAATATTATTTCAAATGTTTACCGATAATAGAAGGATAATTGCTGTTGAGGTCCGCCCAAGAGGCTCAACCCGTGAATCAGGACAGATAACGAAAACAGAATTCATTAGGAGAAAACTTCAACCCCGTTAAAGAGGGCATAGGATAGCTTGGATACAGTCTGACACAAAAATGTGCAGTTTTTTCTATATGCATTAAAAATATTAGAAAAATGAAATGAACGATTAAAACTGACATTTTTCGCAAATTTTAAAGACTTTATACGGTTTCTAGACCCAAAAAGTTCAGGAGGTCGGTTGAGAAGGAGCCGGTATGAAGTAAGCTGCGGGAGACCAGAGATTTACCAGATCTGGTGCGACGTATCCCCGAATCGTAAAATATATACCCGAATCATAAAACGTATCCCCGAATCATAAACCGTATCCCCGAATCATAAAACGTATCCCCGAATCATAAAACGTATCGCCGAATCATAAAATGTATCCCCGAAACATAAAACGTATCCCCGAATCATAAAATGTATCCCCGAATCATAAAACGTATCCCCGAATCATAAAACGTATCCCCGAATCATAAAACGTATCGCCGAATCATAAAATGTATCCCCGAATCATGAAACGTATCCCCGAATCATAAAACGTATCCCCGAATCATAAAATGTATCCCCGAATCATAAAACGTATCCCCGAATCATACGTATCCCCGAATCATAAAACGCATCCCCGAATCATAAAACGTATCGCCGAATCATAAAATGTATCCCCGAAACATAAAACGTATCCCCGAATCATAAAATGTATCCCCGAATCATAAAACGTATCCCCGAATCATAAAACGTATCCCCGAATCATAAAACGTATCGCCGAATCATAAAATGTATCCCCGAATCATAAAACGTATCCCGGAATCATAAAATGTATCCCCGAATCATAAAACGTATCGCCGAATCATAAAATGTATCCCCGAATCATAAAACGTATCCCGGAATCATAAAATGTATCCCCGTATCATAAAATCTATCCCCGAATAATAAATTGTTACAGATAAACAAGGCAATTTCCAGTGCATCAGTGTTTTTGTGTTTTTAGCAAGTATTTCTCTAGAAATGCGAAAATGTTAAAACGTGCCTTCATACGCGGCATTTTTACACAGAAGTATAGCATTGTTTTGTTTATATGTCTGGTGGTGTATAAGTTTTTGCGTAAACGTATTTTATTTCCATTTATACCTTAAAATCATTGTTGTGTCAAAAGAATTTGTGGATCACATGGTAATATTTCTGAGATTAGGGTTTGAATGACCGCATCATGTCTTCACAGTATCATATTCGGTTTCTGCAGTGCAGACGATGCACGGCCTTAGTTGCCATAATAAAAGCTGGTAATGTACTTTGTTTAACCAAATACGGGAATCGTTACGATTGTCACACACAAAATAATTATGTTTATAATCAAATTATGTCTATCTTTACATGTCCCTGTAAAATGTACATTATGTTCTTTTCGAACGTTTTCGTAATAAAATAATAATAAAAACAATGTGTTTTTGCTCTGGCAATTATATGCTCATCCCTGTTTTGGAACCTGAACTGAAGCAGAAGAAAAAAAATACTGTTGTGTCTGTAAACAAATTGGAATATCGAACATTTCACGAATGGTTTACATTGCAAATTTAAGTTTCAATAACAACGTGATTCAACTAGAAAAGATGTTAATTTTATTTGTTGTCCTCACTATATCTGCAAACGGGGAAAACTGGTTGTTGTGGTGCAGTTTTTGGCGCCGCTAGTTACATGACCACTGTGGTGTGTCACTGGTACGATTGCCGTTGAAATGGAGTGAGAAGTGAGCAGCCCATGTATTGATGGAGATGCAAGGAGAACAGAACCGGCGCATATTGTACAATATTGACTTCAGTAATATGCCGGAAACACTTCATGCAAGAAACCAATCACGGGTGGGCGGGTGGGGGGGGGGGGGGGATCGGGGGTGTGGGGGTTGGGCGGAGGAGGGTGTGGAGGAAAATAATCACCTCTCGTTGTTCTGAAATTGTGATTTATGAAAATTGTAGCATGTTAATGATGGGTGCTTCCAACATCCGGTTCTCTAATGGATGGCTTGTTGAAAGAGTAATGGCAGCGCCCCAGCCCGCTTTGCAGGCGTGTGCGGCTGACTAATTTCTCAGCCCATCATGCCAATTGTATGGCTTATCACGGCTGGCTGGAGATATTCTCAGCATCTCCCCGTACAAAAGCACATGGCAAGGAGGTTTGTGTTGGGCAAAAAAAAATCTTTGTAGTCTGTTGTTTGTGGATAATTTGCCGCTTCTTTTATTTTTTTCTTTCGCGAAAAACAACAGGCCGTTCTAGTTCGTAGTTATGAGATGATTAGTTTCGGTACAGCCATGGATTGCGTGTACTGGGGTTGAGTCGGGATTCCGTTCTGAAGAGAAAACGAGCAGTTAAGAAATAAATGGTGTCGGATAGCTGGATGGTGTTGTGGGGTGTTTGGGGTCTGGAGCTATAAAAAGGTTAGTGACACTGTTATAGTACTGTATTGCTATAAAGTCAAATGGAAGTGTTTTGTCCAATTTTTGTAGAAACAACTTTTTTGTGACTCATTGCAAACCTAAACTAGAACCTCACTTCGCTAGCGAAATGTTAAACACTTGACAAAAATTAAAACGCAAAAATACTTCCTTCAATGAATAATATATTGCAAACAACACAGCTTGAATATGTCTTATAAGCCGAGTAGTGTTTGGTTTCTGTTAACTTAAGGTTTTATTGACTGATCTAGCATACGCCGTGTTAGCTATTTACGCAGTGAGAGCTCGCACAAAGCTCACTGTGCAACTGTGTGTGATGTGGGTTAAATGCTACGCATTTACTTGCCAAAAATGCACTCTTTTCACATGGCGTTTTAACAAAGAAAACGAAATCAAAGACGAAAATAAAAAGTGACATGCACATGTTCAGATCAAGCTCTTCATAAGTCCCAAGTTTCATGGTCGTAGGGCCCATAGTGTCAGAGGAGAAGAAGACACAAAAAATCGGAAAAAGTGTCAAGAAGAAAAAAAAAAAGGACGAATTTTGCTCGCACAAATTCATATAACTCTTGCAAGCCAAAGGCTTGTCAAGTGTTAACTAGAGGCTCATTCCGCTAGCGAAATGTTAAACACTTGACAAAAATTAAAACGCAAAAATACTTCCTTCAATGGGTTATTTCTTGAATAATATATTGCAAACAACACAGCTTGAATACGTCTTATAAGCCGAGTAGTGTTTGGTTCCTGTTGACTTAAGGTTTTATTGACTGACCAGGCAGTGTTATCTATTTGCGCAGTGAGAGCTCGCACAAAGCTCAGCAACTGTGTTCTGTGTTGTGCATTAAATGCTACGCATTTACTTGCAAAAAATACACTCTTTTCACATGGCGTTTTAACAAAGAAAACGAAATCAAAGACGAAAATAAAAAGTGACATGCACATGTTCATATCAAGCTCTTCATAAGTCCCAAGTTTCATGGTCCTAGGGCCCATAGTGTCAGAGAAGAAGAAGACACAAAAAATCGGAAAAACTGTCATGAAGAAAAAAAAAAAGGACGAATTTTGCTCGCACAAATTCATATAACTCTTGCAAGCCAAAGGCTTGTCAAGTGTTAAATATACACATTCATTGTAATGTCTTGAGCTTGACTGTAAAATCTTCTACAATCCAACTGATTGGTTTTCTCCAGCGTCAAGGGAAGCCAGTCTTGTCCAAGTGGACCGGACGCGAATGTCCCTCTGCTGTTCTTCTGGCGGGAGAAGGGAGGCGGAGGGGACGGGGGGAGGGGGAAGGGGGTTAGGCTGTCGCGGTTCTGCCTCAAATGCCTTGTGTTTGAAGTTCAGTATTCGAGTTTGGAAAGTGTGCGTGGGTGATAAGTCTACAACGAAAGGAGAAATTCGAGGTGTGAAATGATAGGATTTCAACAGACATGCCTTTTTTCATGCACGTTATTGGCAGGCAGTATGTCAACTTTCTTTTGATTGGTTAGTTGATGAGTCGAACAAGTAAGCCTGCTATCAAGCAAGTTGCTGAGTGCTGAAATCAACTAATAAATAAAAATATTCAGCAGGAAGAACATATTTTTTTACATATTGCATAAAACTTGCGGGTTCATTACAAACCCCAAGCTCAGTCGCGTCATTATAGAAAATTACATTCAGATTCAGCCGATATTATTGTGATTGGAGGCATGCATTTCAGGAGTTTGAAATGGAGGATCTGGTCAAATTGCTGCACATATTTTTAAGTAGCGCAGAGAATATGCGATTTAAGAATGTAAAATATTTTAGGAACAGTTAGATAAATAAATGCTTGGCTCTCAGGACGTGTTGTAATTAGGTGTGTTCGATAAAGGAGTTCAGTTGAGACTGTCACCCTGGTTCAGAAAGTGTGTTTATTTGCTTTGTCGTGGTTTATGGGGATGATACCGACAGCCGGAAACAGTTGAGTTACCCGTTCTCTCCAAGTTATAAATCAAACGATATTTTTGGTTGTCTGGTAGCAAATGAAATATTGGATTCCCAATCAAAATCGATCATCAGTTAAATTACACGATCTGTCATCGTTTAAAGTCGATTAGTTGCGCTATTCTTAGGTAACCATTGGCTTTTTTTTTCAGCCTATGCCACATATGGGATGCGTAGACAGGTTGAAAATTAATTGATTGAGATTAAGCAAAAGATTACAGCGGTTACTGGCAATAAGAACTGATACAGTGTCAACATGATAACACAAATTGTAGTCTCACTTTTTCCTAAAGAGCAATTTTAATGACGTCACTAATGAAATAAGATTAAAAAAAACAGGCTTCAAAACCGTGCAGATCGAAATGATTCCGTGGTTTGTGCGATGCGTCAATATGTGAATAGATGCCAAACAAAATGAAAAACATGTATTAATACGCGCTTCCGGAATAGCTGTGCGCCAGATTGAGTTAGTTTGGTATAGTTTGCTGGCATATGCGGACTTCAGATTCTTATTCATTTTGACTAATTGATTTGGCTTCACAAGAATGTGCTCATTAGAAAACAATTTACACCACATCAAGGCTTTTCGCCCAAGTCTGGATGCTTCTGGATACTCGGTCGGTTGGGCTATATTTGGACGTAATCTATGATTGTCTGGTTAATCACTGGATGATTCACTGGGAAGCTGATTGTCAGATTGGAACCAAATTCAAAACATGGTTCAAGGGAGACAGTGAAAGTAAAATCAGCCAATGGCTTTCTTCTCAATGTCACTTCCAGAAATAAAGTGTATATTTTATCTGTTGCCCAGAAAATAAGTGAGAAATAAACAAATAAAACCGATAATTTGCTTTTATAATTTGCATTCGCAAATAAACGCAGTGCTTGTGGCAAAGGAAGTACAGGACCAGAGTTCTAGCGGTTCTGGCTGGCAGATTTGTTAATGACTGTTAATCTGGATTCCTTATCCATGTCGAACTCACCTTGAACTAGTCTTACCATATCGCCGGTCCACTATCTAGCATTCCTCTGACAGGTGGATTGCCAGTGTGTGCGTAGATAAGGGTGTGTGTGTGTGTGAGAGAGAGAGAGAAGAAAGAGAAAATTTCAACGTATCTTGATCGGTGTGCAGTTTTCCTGTGGAGATCGGTGATTTTTCTGATCCAGGGGTCTGTGATTACTTTCTGGGGTCAGTTCATATTCCGTTGATAGTAGTACAATAGTTTTCTGTAATCGCACGGGTCTGTTGTCTGGGAGAGTACGTGCTATAAACACTGTGCTTGTTTGTGATTGCCACGTGATACTTCTGGGAGAGAACGTGCTTGTTTGTGATTGGCATGTGACACTTCTGGGAGAGAACGTGCTTGTTTGTGATTGGCATGTGACACTTCTGAGAGGGAAGTACTGTAAACACTGTGCTTGTTTGTGGTTGACAGGTGACATTTGTGGGAGAGAACGTGTTATAAACACTCTGCTTGTTTGTGATTGACAGGTGACACTTGTGGGAGAGAACGTGCTATAAACACTCTGCTTGTTTGTGATTGACAGGTGACACTTCTGGGAGAGAACGTGCTATAAACACTGTGCTTGTTTGTGATTGACAGGTGACACTTGTGGGAGAGAACGTGCTATAAACACTGTGGTTGTTTCTGATTGACAGGTGACACTTGTGGGAGACAACGTGCTATAAACACTGTGCTTGTTTGTGATTGACAGGTGACACTTTACTTGGAAGCTCGGCCCAGCCCACTGAAGTGTGTTCAGAATTAGAGCGATGGGATTCCTACGAGGATTTTAACAATCATCAACAGTTAGAAGGTATAGAAAATATTGCTGAAAGGGCAGACTAACTTAAAGGTATATCCAGGAATTTCTATAAGGGCGATTATCCCCCTGTTTTCACCAGCATATAAGACAAAGAAAGGAAGATTCCTGTCGGGTGCGCCCCCCCCCCCTCCCCGCCTGGATCCACCATTGTTTGTTAGTCTGCAATTTTTGCTGAAATACAGACCATAAATTAATTGTACGTCAGTTTTTAGAACCAAACTGATGTGATTTCGTTTTGATGCAGGCGGATGTTATTTTTTTCTGACCTTTGCAGAATTTGTTATGATTGTGTCATGTCTAAGGTGTGCAGAAAGTTAATTAAAACACAACAACGTGTGAATAAAAAAGAGAAAAAATGAACCAAAAAAGCATTCAAAATTGAAGAAGAAGAAAAACATACAACGAGGCGCAAGACACATCGATCAAATTATAAATAACGCCTTTAAGGTAATTGATAACGATTTAGCAACACAAGATCGAGTCATTTAATGTCGAGTTTCACAGAAACTGGCGAGCCTCGGTTACAGTAGCGCCTACGTGTTTTGATGTTGTTTTATTTGTGCCCAAATACTTATCAAGTCCCCGGTACAGTGGCGTACACGTTTTGTGCTGTTTATCTTTGTACAGAAATTTACGAGTCCCCGGTACAGTAGCGTGTACGTGTTTTGCTGTATATTTTTGCGCAGAAATTGGCGAGTCCCCGGTACAGTCGCGTGTACGTGTTTTGCTTTTTATTTTTGCGCAGAAATTGGCGAGTCCCCGGTACAGTCGCGTGTACGTGTTATGCACGTAAAACATACGGAAGGTCCGCTTGATGGCAGTCTATACGCCACTGTGACGAAACGTCAGCAAAATCATCAAGTGACCGCGAAAGAGCACGTGACCTCTGACGTCACGCCAGTTAGAGTACACGTGACCAACGGTCCATTGGACCACAGTGTTGATAGCGGAATCTCATCACCTTTAGCAGGTGCAGTGAAACAGATAAGGATGCGACTCATTTCCAGGACACACAAACCTCCCTTGGTTTGAAAGCGTATCGATTTTTAATCGATTGCTTTACCATAATTCTCTGCCTTTTCCCATGCATATCCCTGCTGAGGGTAATTCCATCTCTCGTCATAATGGCGACCTCCCTGACAGTCTACGCAGAAGCATCGGTAACCCACACACGCAAATGTGTCATTCAGTGTCAGGGAGTGCAAGCGACGAAAAAAAAGGACCAGTAATTTAACTGCTTTGCATTTCAGATGCTTAAAGTTTTTTCTCGGAGATGAGTTGCATTCAAATGTTTTGGAAAATTTCAAATTTTTTGGTTAAAATTACGGTGATAAAATCTTTGCTGGGGTGAAAATAGCGAGGGAGGTATTGGGAAGTGCAAAACAAAACTAGTTTTGTTGAAAAATAATTCCATCAGCAGTTGCTTAGGGGAAGTTCCAAATTGATATGATTAGGTTTGTCCAGAGTATCAACGTTTGTTTCTTTGTAAATTTGACGAGTATATTTATTGTTTAATTATGGATATTTTATAACTTTTGCTATATTTATAGTGTTGTACATATTTACGCGTTTAGTTCTTGCGTGGTTACCATGGTGACCGGACTATTTTTCTCTGTTACCAGGTTACACAGGTAGTGCCACTTTACCGTCAGCCAAAAACCAGCAGCAATTAGAACCAAATATGACGTCAACAATGCTCAACTCCCTTCCTCCCGAGATGGCCCCTAAAGCACCGGCCCTGGACGAACAGCACCAGCTAGATGAAATAATTAATGAATTATTAGGGGACCAGTTCATAAGCGACAAGCAGGGGATAGTGGAGAAAAGTTCCATTTCGCCCGGCCACGGGTCGATAACAACGCATAGCGGAAACAGCCGAACTGTTGTCAGCTGGGAAACGAGCCAGGCTGGTCCGAATAAGGCTGCGACGGTGACGAAGCATACCGTGTCCACGCCGTCGCCGAACGTGAAGACGGAGACGGTGAAAACTGTGGTAAAAGAAGAGTTTTCGTATTCGTCCCCAAAGCAATTGCGTGAAGCACTGAATGAAAACCAGACACCATCGCCATCGTATGGCGGGCGAGGTCCAACGAAATTACCACCAAACGCGTTTTCGTACGGAAGTGTTCAGGATTCGAAACAGTTTCAAGAAACGCGGACTGCACACACGGGAACGGTTCTTAACGCATCCGTAACCGAAAAAAGGAGCGAATCGTTGGATAACCGCCGCGAGAATATGGTAAGCCCACCACCACCTCCCCGGGACTCGAGCAAACAACGCATGAAGAGTCCAACGTTTCGCGAGCGTGTTACTAGCCCTGCGATCCGCGACCGCGTTGGCAGTCCGACTTTCGGCAGTCCTCCCTCGTCGACACTGAATCGTGTACCGTACCGGGTCGATTATGAGACCGACAATCGCGGTTATTATTCAGACTCGGAGCATATGAATAGCATGTCGTGGCTTGAACAACAGCAGCGAAAACTACAGGCAAAGCGAGAGGGTCGCAGTTACGAACTGCGCTCGGATCGAGAGCGACGGCTAGTTGACGAACTTAAATCCGCTCAGAGTGGCGCGCACCGTAGGCGTGTCAGCAGTGAATCGAAAGATCGCGATATATTCGAAAAATTTCCCCGTGATAACCGTGACGTTTTAATGAATGGACCGACCCGTGGCAGGAGCCCCGAAAGAACGATCAGTCCTGCGTCCATGCAGCGGGCCTATAGCGAACCGACCGATGCGGAGCAGTATAAAAGTGAGAAAAAATATTACGTTTCGGGAGTAGAAAGACCGCCTTTTACGACACATCAAACGAAATACACCTTCAGTGTTAGCTCAAGCAAGGATGGAAGTACCCGGAGCAAGCCCCCGCCCTCTCCTGCACCCCTGGGCCGAAGTGCACCGGCTTCTCCAATAATCCCGCAGAGAAGTCAATCAAGCCGGGACGCGTTGATGCGTTCACAGTCTCTAAACCGAGATCATGGTAGGGGAATATCACCCCAGCGTTCGTATTCGTCTAGCGAATACCTGGATCGGTTTATCGATCGATACAGCGATCACAGCCCTACTGGCCATCTGTCCCCTCGCCACCACTCCTCTCTCTCCCAAACTCAGCCTCTCCCCAAACTGAGCCCCCATTACACCGGTTACAACACGGTTACCATGCAGTACCGCAGAACACCCCCGAATTATGTCGGATCATTGAGAAGGTCGGCTACCCTTCCTCCCAGTTATATGCGCCATAGGGCTCCGAGTTCTAAATTTCGACCAATCAACATCGATACCTATTCCGGCGACGTTCGAACACACGACGGAGCGTATGTCCGCAGAGTTAGGCAGGACGAAGGTAAAACGCTAACAGCCAAAAAAATATACTCGTGGCATATCTAGGCAAACGTGGTAACGGGTTGTAACATGTCATCGTAAAACTCACTTATGACGTCATATTAAACAAATCTCTTAGCGATGAACTCACGTAATCAGATGCCGTAACAATTCACTTCAAACCTCTAAAACAGGAACTAAAAAAAATTAACTTTTTTAGCCACGTTTTGAAGCTGCGAAGCTTTTCTTAGTAACAACTTTAAAAGGCCAAACTAAAATTACTTTCAATCACTGATCGGTATTGATTTGACTTTTCTTTAAAACAAGGCCTTGGAAGTTTTTTTTCGACCGCCTAATCTCTTAACACGTGCAATAGAGTTTGGATTTTGCACACGGTTTTGGCCAGGTGTGCACTAGATTACAGATTAACAAGGTCGGGGTCTTAAATGCTTTCAAAGTGTGCTAAGAATGTTTTATTGGGCGGTTCGGAAGCATGATTAGGGGATTACTCATGCAATCAGCGAGGCTCTCTGTGGTATATTTTCAGTTTTACACCCGAAAATGGTAATTCAAAGTGACCTGGGATCCAGAATGAAAAAAAACACTTGAACCCCCCCCCCACGACCAAACAGACTTACTATAATACACGTCATTCTAATATTGTCAATTAGCTGTTAACGAGTTCCAAAAGGAAAAAAAGAAGCGTGCGCATCTAACGTCCTGTAATTGAGTGACTGGAAACAGAAGGCACCCTGCTCATATAACATCGAGTAACTGAAAAATAAACAGTCGAATAAGCCCGGTCCGCTACCCTCCCCTCTTGTGACTCGCCTGTCCTCACCGAAATTAGGGCATTATTTGTGTCTCATTTTTGTTTGTATTGATTATCCTTCCACATAATTAGCTCTTCTTTGTCAAACCTTAAAAATAGTTTTTCTTTTTTATATTTTGCCTCTTAAATTATTTAAGCTCTAATGGAAGCAAATTGTTCCATTTCAGCTCATTTTGTCATTGAAAGAGAATATATTTGTAATGAATTTAATGAAAACGCATTTATGAACCATCAGCTGCTCCTAGCAACGACGTCCTTGGTCTGAATGCCTCCATCCGGTTGCTATGGACGGAGTGATGAAAGTAAACCGAAAAAGAAGAGCTCAGATGTGGAATGGGATATTAGAAATTTTGCATGAAAAAAAAAAACTCTTTAACATAAATAAAAACAATAGCTGTCCTTTGAATACTTAATGTAAAACACTAGGCTATTGTTTTTGTTTATTTGCGCGTTGGAAGTTTCCATCTCTTTAGTATGTGTCTGTCTGATACAGTTAACGCAGTAAGGTTGTTGGAGCGTTGACCAGATAACTAAAAATGGAATGGTGCCAGTTATTTATTTATTTTTTGTTGTTGTTATTTTGACTTGAGTTTTATAAGTGGAAAGGGTTTTAATATTGACATGATTTCTTTGGTGGTTATATCATACGTTTTATGAAGCTGTCTGTAAAAGATATCGATCGGGCAGCTGCAAAATAGAATACAGGTGATGGAATTGAAAGCAAATCTTTTGTTGCGAGAAGACTATTAAAACAACAATACAAGATGTTTTACTGCATAAAAATACAGGAAATACTCATTTAATTATTCGAATGGATCGAAAGGTTTGCGAGTTATATAGGTTCAGAATTTGCTCTCTGCCTCAACTCTTCCACAGAGAAGGTATTCGAGTTATGTTGGTTCATGCCTCGCTGTTAAGCCCTGTCTGTTACCTGATAATGTACACATAGATAAATAAATACGGCTTTGTTTTGACAACGCTGCGATTAGGTATAAGTGAGAAGCTGGATGAGCTGGAGAGGTCGCTGCAGAGCTCGCTCCACTCGCCGCCGCCGTCAGAGCGCTCCTTCAAACGCAGTAAGTCTCTCCCTCCCGCCTCCCCCTCCCCCCTCTCCACTCCCCGCCGCCGTCAGAGCGCTCCTTCAAACGCAGTAAGTCTCTCCCTCCCGCCTCCCCCTCCCCCCTCTCCACTCCCCGCCGCCGTCAGAGCGCTCCTTCAAACGCAGTAAGTCTCTCCCTCCTGCCTCCCCTCCCCCCTCTCGCTCCACTCCCCGCCGTCACTAGAGCGCTCATTCAAACGCAATAAGTCTCTCCCTCCTGCCCTCCCCCCCTCTCGCTCCACTCCCCGCCGCGGTCAGAGCGCTCCTTCGAACGCAGTGAGTCTCTCCCTCCCGCCTCCCCCTCCCCCTCTCGCTCCACTCCCCGCCGCGGTCAGAGCGCTCCTTCGAACGCAGTGAGTCTCTCCCTCCTGCTCCCAACCTCCTTCCTCTCTTCGCGCTCCACTCCCCGTCGCCGTCAGAGCGATCCTCATGGCGCAGTGAGTCTCCTCCTGCAGCTTCCCCCCTGTCGTTCCTTATTCTTGTGCAGCGAGCCCGCTACGTAGCGGGCCTCCTGGCGACAGTGCGCAGCATTCAGCAGAGTAGTGCCGTGATCTTTCTCAGTCAGTGTGTGATCCGTCATAGGCTTGAACCTTTTTCCGACACTGATACGCCAGAGCGGCTGAGATGTGCCTGACACGATAATAGCTGTCTCTCACCAAACAATTGCTCTTTCAATTAAAGAAAAAAACGTTGACCCTGCATGTCAAGCGGAAAAACGCAAAATTTATCTCCGTGTCAGAGAAAGTGGCAGCTGTAAAACTGTTCCCAGGAACACAAAAGAGAGCAAACATTTAACAAGTGCGCAAAAAAAAAAAAATTATAATTCTTTCGAACTGTTCCGGAAATCAGGCAACTAAAGCATTTTTTGACAATATTTCGACAAGATTGCTTCATGTGGGTGGATTTTTATGATCAATCTGTTTCTTTGTCGTGTAGGCGAGGCGCGTACGGTGGAGTCCAGCATTGAGAGCCGCTCCCACACAAGCTACGAAGCGCACACGGCACCCGAATGGCAGCGCAAGGTAAGCGCACACGACACATGAGTGGCGGTGCAAGGTTTTTGGATAAAGTCTAGCCAGAGTTGGCACCCCTCCTTCCTCACCCCCCCCCCCCCAACCGTTTTTTTTTTTTTTTTTTTTGCGTAAGAAGTCCATTTTTGTTCTGAGTTTATTAGTGTTCGAGGCTGTACACAAGAGTTCGTCAGGGACAAACAGCGTATCACAGCTTAGGTTGTGTTGTTTTCTATGCAGGAGCCTGAGATGGTAGAAGAAGAGGTAATAACCCTACAGCCCATAGGCCCTGGCGTGCAGAACCTGGAGCCCGAGGGTGCGCTCAACACTTCCGGTACCCTGCGCCCCAACACACCCTCCTTCCCCGTACAAGGTAACCCAACCTACCCCCGACGAGAAGAGTTCCGTGGTTATCCGTCATTTTGTGTGTCGTGGTAACCCGTGGTCTTAATGTACAATTGGGAAAAGCTTGCCCCTGGTAAAAAAATGGGTATTTATGAGATTTTCCCGAAGCTCACAATGATAAGAGTTTACAACTGGGAGGTGTTCATTACTGGGAGGTGTTCATAACTTGGAAGTGTTCATAACGGGGATTTTAGTTTGCATGTTCGTCTCGAGTGTCTCAGCTGAATGATTGATGGTGATTTTTTTTTTTTTTTTTTTTGGGGGGGGGGGGGGTGGCGGGGTCGGGATGGGGTGAATTTGTCACATTGTCGCCAGTGTCACCGGTGTGTTTGTCCCAAGGACACCGATTCATTACATTTCAATGCCGCGCGGGTTTTCTAGTCAGATGCACTCTGTTTATTGAACTGTACTCATTAATATGCGTCATATTCTTGCAACGTTAATTACACCTTTTTATAATGTTTTATGGATAAACATTATTCGTGCTGGGTCCGGAGAATGCTGTTTACATTTAATCTTTAGATCCGGTTAATGAATGATGAGCGCATGCGCATCACGCGGAATTCCCTCTCATATTGGCCTTTTTCCCCTAGCATCAATTTTCTTCGCAGTTTATTTTTTGTTTATATATATATTTTTTTGGCACTATATTTTTCATTTTCGAAGTGCGAGTATTTTTCCGCATGCAGATGTTTTTTTGTTTTTTTTTGGGGGGGGGCACTTCCCTCTTCCCCCCCCCCCCCCCTTGCTTTTATGGGGACTTTGTTGCATGCGGTATTTTAGTACCGGTATCTGTAGCACCGGTATTTGTGGGGAAAATGTTCGAAAAACTGTCCTTTTGTTATGCCACGTCTGCCAGTCACTTAGTCTAGTGACGCCTCGTTGATACTGTGTGCCAGTCACTTAGTTTAGTGACGCCTTGTTAATACTATGTGCCAGTCACTTAGTCCAGTGACGCCTCGTTGATACTATGTGCCAGTCACTTAGTCCAGTGACGCCTCGTTGAAACTATGTGCAGCTTAGTGTTTAAGAATTTGGCCTTAACTGTTTCATTTTAAGGTAGACTTAATTGACACTATATCAGACTAGCAAGCCGCGCGCATTTTTAAACTTATTCAAACAATTTTCAAATGAAGAGTTAATTTTCAAGCAGTCTTGCCACTGACTAAGCGCATACGAAAATGTGGAGGCAAAGGACACTTTGCTGCAAAGCAGTCAAGTGTCTGAAAAAAGGGGTCTAGGACAATTCCCCCCAGACAACTCCCCCCGAGACAACTTTCCCCCGACAATTCCCCCCGAACAATTCCCCCCGTAGGACAATTCCCCCCGAGGACTATTCCCCCCCCCCCCCCCACTTAATTTTTATATTATATTTTACTTTGAATGCCAAAGTCTTTATTTTTAAAATACCTTAAAATCAAAAATGCAAAATTTTTCTATCTGGAACGAAAGTTTTTTTGCCATTTAAAACCTGATGTTGTGGGTAATTCCACGCAAACATTCAACAGTATGTCGGTTTTCGAAGTCGCGGAATGTTTGACGAATGCGTTGCGCAGAGTCGGCGTACCAGCGTCGTGGTGGCTCGGGCAAGCGGCCACCCATAATTTGACCAGATGCACCGCGAACACTATGGCGGATCCGACCGATGTAACATGTAGAAAACCGTTTTTGCTGGCACTGAGGTGGCCAACTTAAAGTTCATTGGTTTGGACTTGAAATATTGAAATGTTGAAATGAAAGGACAATTACCATCTCCAGTTAGAAGATAAAAGGGCAACAATTTGTAAAAAAAAAAAAAAAGAGAGAGAGAGTGAGAGAGAGAGATACAAAGAAAAGAAAAAAAATAAGAAAAATAAAAATGAATGGGGGGGAATAGTCCTCGGGGGGAATTGTCCTACGGGGGGAATTGTTCGGGGGGGGGGAATTGTCGGGGGGAATTGTCTGGGGGGGGGGGGGGAATTGTCCTGTGTGTGCTTGCGATCGATTGATCGAGGGATAGTTGTAGCGTTGGTGTGTGAATTGTCCATTGTCTGATTATTGTGGCTTTATTGTTTTTAGTTTGAATTTACTTTAAAAAAGAAAGAAATTAAAAATACAGCAAATATCAGAAAAAAATTACAAAAAACAAAAAAAACAAAAACAAAATAGAAATCCTGACAAAAAGTTTCATGCTCTTTTTTATTTTGAATTTTATTTTATTTTGTTATTATTTACTGGCATGCAGTCATTGATGTTGTTTATTGATTTCACTGATTGACTGATGTTGATTATTTCATAAAACAGTTGTTATCGCTTCACCGCCTTATCAGCAGCATTCACCCGTCTCCCCAAAGACTCCTTACGATAACAGAGGTATGCATGCTTCTCTTTCTTCTCTATAGCTTCTTTATCTTAACATTATTTAATTTTCTTATATGTTTTAATCCACCCGCTTTTCTCAAAGTTTATGCTATTTTTAGAATTCTAAAAATTAAGACGCCGGTCTGCATTTAGGTACATCGTTGCACGCGTGTTTTCACGAATAGCCATATATGACGATTTATAAATTCGGTGTTTGAAATGGGGAAAAAAAGTAGACGTTCTAGTTATTACGGTGCGTAGGGTGACGTTAACGATACAGGAAGAGTAGGGGGTATTTTAGTAGAGAAATAGTTCCGCTGTGTTTGTACGCGCAGCAGCTAGCACTGACACGGGGGACTCTCATTACGAATGACATATAGTTCAGACCAGGTTTTGCTTGCCAAAGAAAGTTTTTATTGTGAGAGAACGTGGTTTGCACTTTCAAATAATATACAGGACCACGAACACTGGTGCTATGGGCGGAATGTGTACTGAACTGCGCACTTTTTGCCTGTGCAGCTGATGTGATTTACATCATTTCAAACTTTACGACACGCGAAACAGGAAATGCGAAGCACCGAAATCGAGGGAGAGGACGTCGAAGGGCGGACATTTCAAAACTTGAAACATGCAGACATGTTTTGAAGTGAAAGGGTGGGGGGTTAGGGGTGGAGGGTATTTCAGTCTAAAAAAGACCGGATATGAATTGAACACGCAGTCAAAATACATGGCACACTAAAAAAAAGAACGCCGCTGTTATTTTAATCCAATTTTAGTTCATGTTTTTTACAAGTGATACTTTAAATCAACACTTTAAAAAAAACAACACATGTAGGTCCTGTTTAAGCCATCTCGGCAATATGTATAAAAAGAATGGTATGAAAACACGCAGACGCCATATTAACGTGATTACTGCAATTTTGGTGCATGTTATGTTGTAACTTGTCTATGTTTTTTTGTGTGTGTTTGTTTTTTTTCCCCACCCACTGTTATTAGTATTTAGTTAAACAATGTATTGCATGGTATATACAAACAAATGCATTTTTACAGGGCTCGACATTTACTTTATTCCGATCAGGAAAAAATCGAAAAAAAAATTTTTCCCTAAAAATGATGTTTTGTGTAGCATAATGTTTAAGGGCGATTGCATTATATTTGTGACGTCACAGGAGCTTTTTTTTTAAGGAGCTATATACACGTGAGATATAAACGAAAAACGCAAACGATGGAGAAAAAAATCCTCACTGAAAGGTGTGGGACTGCGAAAACAGAAAAGTGTGATTGGAACAGAACCGCTGAAGGAGGTGTTTGTATTACGGGTGAAGTGAATGTCGTGTCTTGTTCCTGAGATTTTAGTTTTAAATATATGGCAAAAGGTTTTGTTACGAAGTGGAAAACACTGACTGCGTGTAGGCTGTTCTTCGTTTTTTTTTTTTCTTCTTTTTTTATAATTCATTTTGAAAGAAAACTAAGAGGGTTTAAAAGTAGAAAGACAAATATTTCGAAAAAAATGGTGAGATATTTAAGTGCAGTGATGATTGATCAGCTTTCCATGGTGAAAAAAACTGTCAGAGTGGAGTTTGATTGGGCCACGTTTTGGGGAACACGTTAAGATGAGATTCACGGGGTATGAAATAAAAAAAAATTTAAAAACGGCAGAAATGCAAGTCAGTGGTTTGCACTCATCAGCCTTTCTAATGCATTATAAACACTGGGTTGTGCTGGCTCATGACAAAAAAAAAAAAATAAAATAAATAAATAAATAAATATCGAAGCTCAAGATTTGAATGAGAAACATGAGCCAGTTCTTATTTGACCCCCCTTTGTTGCCTCAAAGCGCAGGCGTCATGCATGTATGAGCGATATTACAACACTTTAAATGATGAGTTTGAACAGGTTATTGGCAGCGGGAAATGCCGCTGTGGTTTTGCAGTGGGCAGTGACTTTTTTTCCCTCTCTCCCCTCCCGCCCTTCCTCCCCGCCCCCCTCCCCCCCCCTGCAATTTCTGGAGAAACAACCTTAGACAGTAAAGACAATGAAAAATGCGTTGCATCGGGGTTCAGACAGTTTTAACAAGGCGTCCCGTAAATAATTTCCCCACCTTTTCGCCTTGTTTGAGAAGCAATGAAAATGACATGTCCTGGTTGGTTCCAAAACCCTCTGCTCACCGCTTACCCCCCCCCCCCCCGCCCCCTCGCCCCCCCCCCTCCGCGCCCACAGTGCTCACCGCCCTCCCTTTTGCTTCTCTTACATGTTGTTTGTGACACCTTCCATGTCACGTGTTCACTCACGGAGGGTTCGAGGTGTATACGCATCAACTTGCGTGGAAAGTTGGATTTATTTATTTATTTATTTTTATTTATTTATTTATTTTATATTTACCATTTACTTCTGGAATTTTGGATCGCATTTACTTCAGACATTTTGGCTGAGAGCCAAAGATTTTTTTACTTTCCACACAAGATGGCCGTTTTTATGTTGCTATGCGCCTGTTAATTGTCACGCTTCTTTATTGTTTTACGCCACGTGACCTTCTAGGCGGTCGCTCGCCCAGCCCTGCCGTTATCTCGACCTATGTGCCTCCCGAGCAGCCTCCCAGGGATCCCGCGCCTAGCGCGCCCACCCAGGCGCTGATGGACATGGCGTGTGCGGAACAGAGGAACCGCGCCAGCAGCTCCCCAGCGCCGCCGCTGGCCGAGCGGAGGAACGTGGAGGAACTGATCGAGTCGCAGATGATCCACATGGAACCGCTGCATGCGTCCACGCCATGTGCGCCGCTTCCATCGCCTATCGCCACCAAAACGCCACCAACCGCCAACAGAGGTCGTCCTGCTGCTAATTTAATGGCGTCACATCAGCCTGTTTGCCAGTCATCGCCCAAAGTACACCACGCCACTCCGCCAGCCAATCGGGTTTCGGATTCTACTTATGCGAGTATTTCAGACGACGTTTTCCCCAGCCCAGGTAGTGTTACTCTTGCCCGTAAAAAACCCTTTTTTCTGACCCCCACTCACCCCCTCCTCCATGTCACATACTGGAGGAATTCCACACATTCATTTTGCATTCGATTGTAATTTAGTGTTGTGAAGTGCTACATTTCCGTTGAAAAATGACATGGCACACTTTGGGTGGGGTCGGGTTTTCACATTTAGAATGTTTTACCCAAAAAATTCAATTTTTGAAAATATGTATGAAAAAGGCTGTGAAAAGAACTAGGTAACTTGAATTTATTTTAAAATATACATCATGTATTGTAAGAAATGGGGCCGCAAAAGAAAAAAAATAAGTGCCTAAGCATTACTCATAAATGCCTGCACCAGTGTGAAGCACGGTAGCTAGTTCGCACAGGTTATCCACACACCTTAGTCACTAGTTCGCACAGGTTATCCGCACATCTTAGTCACTGAGGCACTCCCTGTGGTTAACCACTACTTTCCTTTCGGGATACACTGTTGTCTTTCTGTATGCATCTTCACAGGGACAGGTGGTGCTCGGTATCGCCGTTTCTTTTTGCACGTGTGCCTCCTGCACGTGTGGACGTACACGTGTAGACGTCCCATGCACGTGTAGGAAGAACACAAGGGTCTGCACGCCTTGTATGTGTGTTGCCTGTTTATCCTCTATATATCCCTGCATTATGGTGTAGCGCATTTTTGCTTTGCTTGTGTTCCCGATCTCCTGTAATAAATTCCTTTTAGCTTGTGTCCGCGAATTCCTTTAGTCAACTACTTTTATCTAGTATTTATGCCACAGGTTTTTTCTCACGTTTAAGCCTAGACAATTTCGAAATTTTCAACTCAGGGGTGACTTTATTTGTCTCATTTAAAAAAAAACGAGTGGGCGATTCGGAAACTGAGGGAGAGGGTTGAGGGGAAAAAAATGCAGAAGTAACGTGAGAGAAAAGTGTGTGCGTTGGCGCTTTGTGCCTGGACTTTCGCTCTGCGATCTCCTGTAGTAGACTACTTTCTGCCTGGAGTCGTCTATATGCCGCTTGGGTTATGGCTGCCTCAGTTAGTGAAGCCCATCGCTTCGTACTTTCTCGTGTGTTTCCGCCTAAAAACGTGAAGCAGATCGGTCTTGTTTGTCATGGATGATATGTGCAGATTATTTTACCGGATGCGGAAAAGATGCGGACCAATCGGTAGTCCGTAATTGCGATCCAAGTCTGGATCGGAATCGTGCTCAGTCTTCGAACAGGAAAAAAGAATTTAGTGCAGACCTTCTTGAAGAACATTTTAAATTCACTAATTTTATTTATTTATTTATTACTTATTTTTTTGTGATGCATATGTTCAGTGGGTCCGCTCTGTCTTGAGTGTGAGCAGCCAAAAAAAAAAAGATCAAGTCATTAATGTTAAAGTTGAGCTTCGAATCAAGGTGCCGGAAATTCAGTGAATCATGTGACACAGTGGTTGGATGAATAATTTAAAATCAAGTCCAAAACCTTGAATATTGCAGTGGGCCGAGACGACATTCGTTAAAGGTATTTCAAAGGGCATACATAATTAAAAACCCGGAGCAGGCCGAATGAAGTTTGCATCACCTGCTCGTGTCACAGTGAACTGGTTAACATAAATAATTCACACGGTTCCACAACCAGACGCGATTTTTGCATTGCGATCGATCAGTTTAGTTAATCATTGCTGACGATTTAGCTACGATTTAATCAGTGCCCCGGGCCAAAAAGCTTGCAGTTGCGTGCGTTCTTATTCGATGACTCGAATATTCGATAACTCCGCACACCCTCCGTTTGAGCTCGGTGAGGTTCGAGTTATCGGATAACTCTGTAAAATGGCGTTGTCGCTTCTCTTCTCTTAACTTTCATACTGCCAGTGGTAATTTAAGTATACAAATAAAGTGCTGGGCAGTTGGTGTTTCTGAAAAGGTAGCTCTGTTCTGTCACTTGGGGGCTGCAGGAATCGAGACTTGTTGTTGACGAGTTTATTTCGTCGAGTGAACTGCACGATTCCCACTGACGCGATTTAACCATACGGACGTTGAGCATTTCGTTAGTCGACGTTAAGTACAATATCTGTTGTAGACCGTGTATTTGTATTACACGTATTTTCGCAATTGTGAAATTTCAGGCAGTGGTCTTTATACGTTTTAGTTGTTGAATGAGACTGTGAACCTCATTCAACCCTACCCCCCTCTCGGGAGAAATGACGAGGTTCTGTGATTTCTTGCGGTAGTGCGGATGTAAACCTTTATTGTACGAATCAGATGAGCACAATGGTCACTCGTGCTTGGTTTCAGTGTTGTGTTTGTGTTGTCATTTCTCTTCCCACGCGCAGAATTTCCGCGGATGAATTTAGTTCGTGTGAAAAATAATTTTAAAAATATGCCATTCTTGTGGCCATATTCGTAGAGTGCACCAATGAGTGAACTTCGAATCCTGACACGTCATGACCACGACGCAAGAATGTCCAGTGACACGTCATGATCACGACACGAGAATGTCCAGTGACATGTCATATGACGTACCACGACACAATGACAGGTTGTTCCTCAACGAGAGGTTTTCCGTAACGGAGGTTTTACTGTAGTTTTGATTGTTTTGTCTGATATAAGCTTATGACCCATTTGGACAGGGGGGTTGTTCGTACGAACGTTTATTCATCCCGGAAGTGCGTCAGCGGGAAGAGAACCATTTCACGTGTGTGTTTGTTATTGTGTATCTGTTGTATACACCCACCCACGGTTTATTTCTGTCGTTGTTTTCGGTACCAAATGAAGCGAACGCCGCTTTCGTCTTCTACTGGTATTATGCTGGAAACGCCATCGTTATTTAAATTCTTGTAAGAAAAAAAAACAACATTTTTGTGAATCATTTGCTGGTGTTTGTTTTAGTGTTAGCGTGATTAAGTAAAGCAGTTCACTTCCCTTCTGGTATTATGGTATTCGCGGTTAGCTTGGTTCTTAATACGCGTTCCGAGGTCAGTGAGGACTGTGCTGGTGGGTGGGGGGGGGGGGGGGGGGTCGGGGGGGGGGTGGGATGGGGTAGAGGTCGCTGAACGGAGTGTCGGGAACTTGTCCTCATACAGATATACATGTTAAAGACTCGGTTATGTTATCTATTCAAGTCTCTCAGCTCAATTCTAACGCGACAGAAAACAGCCATTTTTCAGCAAATGTATTTTTTTTATCTGTAGGACTATAAATTATGATTGATGATGATTTTGCGTGAGGGGCGGGAGTAAACTACAAAAAAACTGCACTGCCTTGTGATGTCAGTGTGTTGTAAGGTGTCCTCAGTGTAAGAACCTGCTTCCAAATGGTGTCCCAAGCCACGAGTGCACGTCACAGCAAATGACGTGGCATTTTGATAAACGTCACGTCTCCATTGACTGCAGTGATTGATCAGATGCATTTTGTTTTACGGAGCAGATTTTGCACCAAGCCTACAACAAGCTCACGTGACCCGCGTGGTGGAGAAGCAAACGCAACAGAACTACAACCAATGCCAGGCGCCGCCGACAGGCCACGTGACAGGTCACGTGATGGGTCACATGACGGGAAGCTCGGGTCAAGCGGTCTCACAGCCACTTTATTCGGAAGTGACGAGAGTTCAGCAACAACAGCAGTACGTGCAGCCAGCCATGCAGCCACAGGTAAATGACTCATATCAGTACATGCAGCCGGCCATGCAGCCACAGGTAAACCATTTATATCAGTACGTGCAGCCGGCCATGCAGCCACAGGTAAACCATTTATATCAGTACGTGCAGCCGGCCATGCAGCCACAGGTAAACCATTTATATCAGTACGTGCAGCCGGCCATGCAGCCACAGGTAAATCATTCACATCAGTACATGCAGCCGGCCATGCAGCCACAGGTAAATGACTCATATCAGTACATGCAGCCGGCCATGCAGCCACAGGTAAACCATTTATATCAGTACGTGCAGCCAGCCATGCATCCACAGGTAAACCATTCACATCAGTACGTGCAGCCGGCCATGCAGCCACAGGTAACCCATTCACAACGGAAGGCAGTGTGCAGTTACGGAGGCGGGGGTGTTATCACCGGGAGTTCTGGGATATCTTTTCGCTGTGAGCATAGCTACAGCTGTATGTGTATCGCAGTCAGCTCCCCAGCCAGGCAACCAAAAATCATGATCTGAAATAGTTACTATGCAATTACATTGTACATACGAAGGTACAACAAGGAGTGGTGCAAACGCGCACCGTGGAAACCAATCACGTGCAGCAGAGGAGTCAAGGTCAACAGGTGCCCGCCTCGTACACGGGAGCCGCTACCATAGGCCAGCATAGCCAGACGATTTCGCCTTTTCCCGATGAGGTATTGCTCCTGTGGATTCTCGACCTAATTTTATATTCACAAGACTAATAAAAAGGAGATTCTAGGAAATTACGTATATGAAACTTAGTGTAACGAGGTTGCCTGTGTTAATGTAATTCTTAGTATTTGAATGCAAATGGAAATCAGGATGGAATGTGAGAAAATGTCTTTGAAAAAGGGCAGTTGTGATGTCTTGCAAGGCGTCCATATTTTTGTTTCTATGTTTAGAATCAGCTGGATTCTAACCTGGTGGATGCCCGCACGATTGATCGGTCGTATCGAGGTGACATGAGCTCCTCCTCCACGCTGTCCACCTCCCACCCGCCGCCACAGCCCGTCACCCCGCCCCAGATATCTCCCCAGCAGGCTGGCTTCCAACAGCGTCAACACGTGGTGACGTCACAGCAGCATGTGCAACAGTTTGGAGGCGCAACACAGCAGCATGCGCAGCAGTTTGGAGGCGCAACACAACAGCATGCGCAACAGTTTGGAGGCGCAACACAACAACATGCACAACAGTTTGGAGGCGCAACACAACAGCATGTGCAACAGTTTGGAGGCGCAACACAGCAAAGCCCGGCGCAATATGGGGGCTCTGTGCAGCATGGGGTGCAGCACACCATGACCAGCCAAACGGTGCCAATGCAACACACCCAACACATGGCAACACAGCAACAACAACAACAACACATGGCCACACAGTCGACGTCAACGCAACACATGGGGACGCAGCATGTTCAGCAAGTGTCGCCAAGACAACAGGTATCTGCTGTCTTTTGTTTAAAATCTCGGTTGGACCAAATGCGATGAGAAAAAAAATCGTCACAACAAATGTACTCAATTTTCTTGGAAAAGAAGAATTTATAGGAAAAATTTTGCATTGTTTAGGAAATCTATAGGACCTAGTTCCGAGTAAATTGGTTTAAATTCCAGTAAAAAGTCCCGATATCAAAGTAAGTGTTTGAGATATAGGATATCATTTGAGGTTACCCGTATGATGGTATTCGCACCCGAAAGTGTTGTAGCTATTTGCTTTGCGTTAAGTACCTGTGGTGCCTCTTTGTGCTAAGTACCTGTGATGCCCCTTTCAACAAGTACATCGCCATGAATCTGTGAACCTGTTGAATTAGCAAGGTGGACAGAGAATTATTGAAACAACATACACACGCGCGGAGGAACGCTCCCAAGCCTTCCCCACCCACCAACAACAACAGGGATTCCCCACGCAGCAGGGATTCCCCAGTCCCCAGCTGATGACGTCACAGCAGCAGGAGGAACAGACTTTGCGCAGGCGCCAAGAGATGATGTCGCAACAGGCCTATGCGCAGCGCCAAACAGGCACTGTGCAACATTTCAATACCTCACAGGTACTGGCATATTTTCATCAAGCAGCGCAGTACCTTTTAGTACTTGTAGTTATTTCTAAGTGCTGGGCAGTACTTTGTGTCACATGTCTTAAATGGAAAAAATACTGATGCACTGTACTAACAACTATATGTATTACAGTTAGTAATTCAAATATTCGACAATGACTTCAGGAGATATCATTAAATTAAAGTTTAGATTGAAAAGTACATGCCAAAAAAAAAAGCAGCCTGTTTGGAGCTAAGATACATACAAAAGTTAAAAATGTGGAAAAAAGCTGAAATGTGTGATTTGTTGTGATGTAAGGAGAGCGGCATGATGAACAGCTCAGACGGCGGCGGACAGATGGGAGCACTGCATATCGACACCATGCACAGAAGCTTCTCCTCGCAGCGGAGTCCTTCCAGCGTCAGGTTCGAACCCTGGCATATAGTCTCTTCAGTAATACGTTAAAGTGCATCAGTAGAATTGCATAAGATACTGTCATTCCTCTCACTATGAGATTTTGAATCAAAGTACGTTTATACTGGGGTTAATTCTGATAACTACGAGGTTTTGTGCTGTGTGGGTTTCCATTTGAAGTGTCCATTAGACATATAAAGGAACTAAACTGCCAGAAATGGTTGTTAATTGTTACAGCGAGCAGATGAGCCCGTCCATGTCCGGGTCGTACACGCTGAGGTCACAGACAAGCGGCGGACGAATCACACCAGGCTTCCCCGGCGCCCAGACGTCGCCCGGACCGTACGCGGGACACTCCCGTAAAGGCAGCTTCAGCTCCATGGGTGAGTCACATCGATGACGCGGACTAACGTTCCGGGTATAGGTTCTCCCGGGGAAAAAAATAAGGGAAGGGTACATAGGACTTCTTTCTTTCTTTCTTTTCTAATTTTTGTGGAATTTTATTTTCATTTTTTGACTGAATAATGTCTCTCCGGACATTTGCCGTTAACACCAATCACAGTGAAGAAATTGGGTGGGACCACTAGTGTGGCGGAGTAGTCGTGAGTGACGTCATTACAGAGGACACAAGCGCTTCTCTGGCCTAGTATTTTAAAAGGACAGCAATCCACAATATAAATGCGGCACTAACGAACAGCCTTGGGAAAGAAGCACAAGAAGGAATCGTCTCCGAATACAATCACGCCTCATTCCTTAAAGTGCATTTTTTTCTGTAGTGTGGTCACGAAAAGGAAGTCAGTGTCATAATGTACTCGTATTGTGCTACTTTGTGTCAAGTCCTAAATGTGCTGATGCCAACTTTAAATGTTTGTGAACAATTCAAAATAATAGCTGAAAATAAATACTACTTTGAAATTCTGTAGAACTACACATAATACCTATTGAGTTATGATTCTGCAGTGTGTAATTTAGCAAATTGGTGTCTTTACAAATTGTGTTCAAAGCAAATGTAAACAATGAAATAAAAACGATCATCGTTTCATCATCGCTGGTCGGTCAGAGTATTCTGAGGTTCTGCAGTGGATTCGGATAAAGCAGGAAATTTTGTGCGTTTTCTACAACTGACGCGCCTTCTTCGATTAGCCCAGGTCGCGATAGCGGGGAATTTACTGTGGAAGTGAAAAAAATCAAAGGTCAGAGAGAGAAACTGGCCTTGTATTTCAATATGTGCATATAAAACACTGAGCGCAAATGCCTTGGGACAAATTGCACCACCCAAGGCAAACAGTCGTGAAAGGCCAGCTGGTGAAACCTGGGCGGTTAATCACTCGACACCAAATTGTTTGAACCATTTAAGCAAATAAAGTTAAGTTGTCGATTTAGGTGTCGTGTATGATGTCGTTTTTTTTTTTTTTTTTTTTTTTTTGTTTTGCTGGCAGCGAAAACGTTTGAAGTCGTTTTAGGCGTTGTTTGTTGATGGCTTGGGGGCGGTGATCAGTACCTCACGGTACGTCATATGTCATTGTAGTCAGTTGACAAAGTAATAGCATGTATATAACATGTTGTCAAGTAGTCAAGGCCAGTGCTATTGACTGCAGTATGTGCAGAAGGGGGAATGTGCTAAGTGTGTGCGTTATCTTTATGGACGCATACGTAGTTTTCTGTTGTGGTGATGTAGCATTGATGCACCCACGTATTCCGCGGCCCTGAAGCCATCACAGAAATTCTAACTCTCAGTGACAGCCCGGAGGGGGGAGGGGAGTGCCGTGCGGGGGCGGGGATGGTAGCGGGGGGCGGGGGGACGGCGTCGCCTCAAACTAAGACAGCAGCGGTTCTGTTCGAAGCACAGAGCATAGAAAAAAACATTGATTGAGTACCGGTAAATAAAAGAGAAAGTTGACTGAGAAGAAAGAAGAAGAAAATTACAGAGCACAATGTTTGGAAATCACTCAGGGTCAAACCGGAAGTGTGTTGTGGGCGCGAGGACGAACTGCCAGTCTTGTGTATTTGGTGTTTGTCCAGCGCAATGTCAATGTTTGCCGAATAAACACAACTCATTTATTTACTCACGCCAGTTTGCTATTACTCAAATGCTCCGTAAATAACACCTTTAAAACGCACTCCACATAAAAACCCACACATGGAAGCGAACCAGAAAGTCTCACGCTCATCTGAAGCGATAGTACATCTCACTTTCTTTTCTACTTCAGTTTTCGTCGAATCAGAGCCCGCTAAGAAGTGCGGTCCTAACTCAAAGCCGATAAGGGTTTTTTTTTTTTTGCTAACCTGCCTCCGAGCGTGTTGAACAGTTTAAAGTATGTAACAAGACTGAGAATAAAAAAAGAAAAGAAGAGAATAGAAAAAAAGGCGGCTTCCTAAAACACGTCGTTTCCGCTTCTTGATCGCTACAAGCTGTTTGCAGGTTTTCTTCAGTAAACAGCTGTCGTTTGGTTTTAGGTTTTTTACAAGGTTAAACTCAACATACACACAAACAACATCATTTTGCAGTATCGTATCAAAGATCATTTATAGGACAATGGTTGATGTTATTTTCTCAGTTATTTTAAAAGCAAGATGTTGTTGGGAAACAGTCACGTTCGGCTCAAAAACTGAACTGTAGTGTATTGAAATCTAATAATCTCGCCTGATGGTTGATGAGCGGAGTAGTGTATGCTACAGCGCTCGCTTCTGATTGGTTATCGGCCTGCTCAGGTCTCTTCTGATTGGTTATCGGCCTGCTCAGGTCGCTTGTGATTGGTGATCAGCTTGTAATAGTGTTCACAGCCAGAGGATTTGAACCCTACACCAATGTAACAACATCCGTGCCAATAGTTCTTTTTTGTGTGGACAAGTGTGACAATAAAACAGAAGTGCCGAGCTTGACATTGGTCGCCTTGTTGACCGGGGCTGGTCAGGAGTGGGCCCTTGTGTTATACACGGTCACCGCATTGCTGTCACCACTCGAGACCCTCTGGGCACTTGAGCATTTATCTATTCCGGCATTGACAAACTACTTCGCTTTTATCTCACTCCATATTTATCATTTTGCAGTCCTTAAATCCTCTTGACCGTGTACAAAAATAACCCCTTCTGTTTAACTGCGAATTATATATAATTTGGCACCACATTTTTGTGGTTTATTTATAGAATCACCTGAGTACCGTGTCCTTTGGCACTCCTGGCCTTGCTAGATCGTGATGCCAGCTACCGTACTAAATAACTTACATAGGTAGCGTATCACTTCAGGCTATTACAGCCATCCATGCTTTGTCCAGGCAAGCCAGGGGTATACGTGTTCCCATATGCCAATATCTAGTTTTTTTTCAAATAAATCTAAATGAGGCCTGAATCTGTAATCAGTAAATACAAAAATATTGTGTTTAGCTTAATTCTTATTGGTTATACTGCTAAAATATCTTTATTGAAATCAGATGTTGAACGTTCTATATTTTGTGACCCACATATCATGGAACATGAAGCTCGAAGCTTATTTGTTTGCGTACACACAAATAGAATAAGGTTGATGTATATATAGATGCCAAACTGAAAGAAGACAAGATGGGCTAGTGCTGTGACAGATAAATACGTACATCCGACATGAAAGCACTTCATCCCTTCAATTCTGCCATCCCCCTCCCCCCTCCCCCCTCCCCCCCACCCCCTCCCCCCTCCCACCAAACACACACCCGGTTTTTCAATATACGTGTTAGTGGAAATGATACTGGTGGGGACCATTTGGGGTGTGGATGAAAAATATGCGGTGAACAAGCATTGCCTTTCGTCCCAGAAAATGGAAGCACTTTTCATTAATGACAAAAGTTATTGGGTAGAAATACCAAAATACCAGCCTGTTTCATCTAGCCGCACCAGCCTATGTGCACTAAATTAAAAAAGGATAAAGAGAGGCGTTGTGAGCCAAACAATAAAATATTCTCTGAATAACCCCAAATATTCAAGTACGGAATGTGCATAGCCTCGGTAACGGTTATGTTGAAAAACAACGGTATAAAACCTGTAAAAGCCAACTACATGTGAAAATACGCCCCGGAAGGCTGAATGGCAGTGAGGAAATGAAAGTTTACAGCTTAAGGCATAACCTTTATAACAAAAACATTGCGATTAATCTGAAGTCGAACATATTTGAAGCTAAGCTGTGCACAGGTGTTCTGCTTCATAAGCTCTTGCCAGGGCTGGAAGTAAACCACATGTCGCGATTGCCCGTGGGGCCGTTGCACCTGGTGCGGATATGTTTGGCTCGGGTGCCTAGGGTGAAAATACTACGCGGCCTGGAATTACTGGCACCAAGGCGTCGGTGCTGAAATGGCGGCGAACTTGATAGGGCCATAGTGTCACGTTGTTTTAATTTACCTGCTGCAATTTCACCAGAGCAGTGTGCGAAAAACGAGAAGAAAATTCAATATGGCCGTTCGACTCCATAATGGTTGGGGGGGGGGGGGGGGTCAGGTTGGGTGTTACTTTAACTCAACCATCACATCGGCCACATAAAAAGGCAGCACGAGTGAGCTTTTCTTTTTAAAGAGCAAGCAGTCCCCTGATTGGCTGTGTGAACACGTGGTCAGTCACGTGACAGCGCACAGAAAGTGAGCCAGTGGTGTTCAGGCGTTGTTTGGAGCGTTTGTGCTAAACCCTGTGTCATACCCTATACCTGACAAAACATGAAAAGACAACACTAGAATCATCTTCATGTGTATAAAATATAGTGTAACGTTGACATATATAAGTGATTTGATCTATTCGGTATATTTTTTCTCCCCTTCCCCCAACTTTTTTTGTGTGTCTTTTGTGTGTATCAAATGAATAGTTGGAGCATTGGTAAAGTATTAAAAAGAATGCTTGCTACAAGAGACTGTGTTTGATTGAACACGTTAAGTGACAGAAAACACGTAATGCAACACTGTGGCTTGAAGTGAGACTGCCGATCCGCCGCCAGCTGTAGGGGTGACAGGGCGTGGAGAAAGCTTCGTCGTCCTCGTCAGTGCTGTCTTATGTCGGTGGATACAGAGAGAAAATGGAGTCAGAGAGGAAATTTTTATCTTTAAGTTAGAAGTTATAAAATGGCAATGCGAGTGAATTGGATAGAAACAGGGTTATATTTATGTGAATAAAAGCAAAAATTTCAAGACTAAAATGCGACTGGACTTCAGAGAAATGGCAAAAAGTGTACATATAAACACATATGGATGTAAACAGTGTAAATGTAAACAAAAATACTAAGGAATGCTTTAGAAAAATGGCTGAGAGGCGGTATCAGCGAGAGTGTGTGACCGAGTTATATGGTTAATTAAATTGACAGTGCTAAAGTATGCGTGAAGTTAAACGGCAAAAAAGGGCCACTTCGTGCCTCGAGGCGACGCGCAACTGTTATGTTAGTGTCATCTAAACTTTTTTATGTACAGGCGGTGGGGTAGTCAAAATAGCGTTCAGTGCACTAACTGCTACTCTATCTTATGAAATGTTAGTAACATTTTCGCAGGTACCGTAAAAATATGGTGCAGAAAGTCGCGGTCATATGCGCGTATTTTTGAAGTGAAGTTTTTTAGATTTTTTCATATTTTTTATATACACACTCAGCAGGACATACGCACATTTTCGCAGATACTGTAAAAATAGGGTGCAGAAGGCCGCGGTCATATGCGCGTATTTTTAAAGTGATTTTTTAAAGATTTTTTCATATTTTTTATATACACACAGAGCAGGACATACGCAAATAACCGACTAGAAAAATCGGCCATCAAAGTGATTTTCTTTCTTGGGTCTTGAAAAAACTGTTGAGCGTTTCCATGCCTTTAACACGACGAAGATGTAGCTAAGATCTGCCCTCTCGTGTAATCTAGGGATCCGTCTGGGGTCGCTGGTGGTGGTTAAGTTGGATCCATCGTTACTGGCAACGGAATAGCATTGTACCGGTAATTGGTGTCTGTGGATTGCTCCACTGACGTCATAGTTAAGTATCGAGGTCGGCAGCGTAACAGAGCCCCTAAGTGAGATGTATGTTATGTTGGTGATGGAAATCTGCAAGCGAATAGCGCGATGCTTGAGAAATGATTTGCTTTACAGTTAGCTAATTTGACTGACGCAAAACTGATAATAAACAGGTATCTTTGGATTAGGTCTTTTCCAGAAATTGGAAGGGAAGAGGGGCGGGGGCGTGGCTTTCAAATTTCATACGCATTTAGATTTTAGGTGTTAGCTGAGGTGCGGGTCAAGCAAGGAATATGACGAGGGGAAAATGGCGCTTAGCTTTTTGAGCTTTTGCGTGTTTTATTACTAGTTATACCAGTTTTTCGTGCACTGAAATGAGGAGAGGGGGGAGGGGGTGCAGCACATATTGTGGTGCCATTGATGTTTCCGTGTCAGGTTTAAAGCGGAATTAAAGTTTTAATTCTAGGTCCAATTAATTTGAGCTATAGCCCTTAACCGCCCCCCCCCCCCTCCCGTCTATTTATAAAAAGGTTTCTGGAAGGACCCTAATTTTGCTGATAAAAATGATTGATTATAAAAAATCCTAAAGGCACTGTTTGTTTACTGTTCCATGCTGCACATATACATGCACATTAGATATGCCTTTCACTTGGCGCAAGGACAACAAAAAAAAAAAGCTCTACTTTCCGCAGGAAAGGATACACGTTTGTTACATTAGGCTGTAACACGGTGTTCTGAGTATTTTGAAATAAACAGCGGGGATATTGATTAAATTACCTGCACAGTTGTGCGATACGGTTGCTGGTAATTGCAAAATGAACAAAGTGTGCAACGAATCTCACCTCGCTGAGTGTTCTGAAGATGGAAATATTTCAGGAGCCTGGTTGAGAATTCTTAGTTTTGTTCTGTTACATTTGGCGAACTTAAGTAACTGTGGTACGCAAGAAGTGGCGAAGAAAAGGGTGCGTTAAATCATGACATATTGGACTAGTTAAGTTGTACAAAACAAAAAAAAAACATGTTTTGATTTCGAAAGGAATGGATAAACATTTGGAAGTGTACGAACGCAGTTTTGCAAATCCAAGTGTTCGAACTACTGTGCGTTCCATAAAACCAAATGAAAATCGGCTGTGCTCATTGAATTTGGGATTGGAGAATAACTGTAGTGAACAGAGCACATGTTTATGTCAAACTGATCGACCTACTGACGAATATAGCGGTCGCGAGACACGTGTTAAAAGGCCATTTTTAAAAGACCACAGTTTTTCATGTCAGATTCATCTTGGCACGGACAAGGGAACGGAAAATTATCAGCTGAGTGATATTAGGAACAGTTGCCGGGTGAGCGATAATAGGAGCTCGTGTGTCACGTGCCCAGCGTGCATTGGTGCGCCAAAACGTGAGAGCGCGGCGCGTGACTCGCTGTCTGATGACATCAGCGACGAGGTGTTCATCCTTGACACCGTCAGCAGTAAATACAGGCCCTACCAAGGCTCCTGGTCTCCCGCGGTACAGGTCTTCCTAAAGCGTGACGCAATCAAGCCTCGTGGCGACGTCGTCGCAGTCGGGGATCACGTGACAAGAGTGGGCCTACTCAAGAGACGGGGCCTTAAATGGGGACTTGTGCCGGCGAAATCGGCTTCGTGGTCAGACGATGACGTCTGCTGCAGAAGTATTACGAGCATATCGGAATTCCGCGAAGCAGAGACTGTCAGCTCTGATCGGACAGGTGACCACAAAGTGTCAGCAGCACGTGACACTGTAGTGTCCTCGTCACATGACGTCATCTTCTCCCTTAAGCGCTCGGCGTCGGATGGACTTTTGAACACCACTTACAGAAGAAACCCAAATGATTTTATAAACAAACAAATTGATGAACAAATCCCGGCGCAATCTGATACGGTAAATGTTAAACCAACAAACCATTTAAGCGCTTCATTTAACGGCTTTACATGTCTGTTATCTGATAACAGCCATGCTTTGTATCCGGAGTACCCGCTATCTACAGCAACTGGATCCGATAAGGTTGGTACAGAGAAATGCACTTACCATCAACATCAATGTAAAACATCACTGAGCGAATGTAAGCCGATTGGAGCCATCGGTGTACCACAGTGTTGGGAACAGCTCCATCACAAAACGTGTAGCAGAGATAATCAAGTCAAGGAAGGTGAAGGTTTACTTAAAACGAAAAACGGATGTGGGGAATCTGGGCTGGGAGCCAGAGATGTCCCGTGGTGTATTGTTTATACGCAGTGTAAACAACAGGAGGATAAACATATACCTCAAGCTACAGGCCTTGATAATACATCTCTTGAAAACATCGCGCTTGAACGCCAGTTCTACAACTCTAGGCATTTTATGGGAAACAATACTGGTTTGGATAAATGTAGTTCTGAGAACGTAGAAAATAGTTTTACAGAAAAAAAGCTGCAGTTGTTTTTTACCCCTCCTGAAACAACTAAAAATTTGGATATATCTTCTACTGAAAATATGGCTGAAAAAACGCCAGGCAAGGGAAGCGGCTATTTAGAAACGGATTTGGATAGTTTCGAATATTTGGATACCCATTCTCCTACCAAAATACTCGTGACAGATAATGAAACAACAGTGACTCAGCGACAGGAAGAAAGTGCGCAGGTCCAGGAATTTACTAAGACGCAAAATGTGGAAGAGCATCCTGACACGAACGAATGTAATCCAACACTACTCGTTGTAGTGGAAAGTACTCTCCACCAATCAGATCACAGCTCACAAGCTGTAGATCATTCAAAGCTTGTTTTGGATACGTCTTGCAACAGCGACAAGATTACGTCAGCTGGTGACGTGACGTCCAACCGCCTGTCGTCCTCGTCATCTTTGAGTACCAGTAATAATACGATATCGGAAGAATCCGGGGAGTATCACCTGGACACGGAGGCCTCGGACGTCGGGGAAACGCCGTGTGACGTCACTGGCAAGGGAGACAGCTTGTGCGACATACCTGAAGAAAATTCCTCGCGTAGTGATAGCGAAGGTGTGATCAGCCAGACAAGTAGTCCCGGCAATGCGGATGACAGCGACAGTGGATCCTTCATTGAGGAAATGGGACAGGAAGTGACGTCACCGTTAAGCGGTGCCACGTCACAGCTTCGTGAGCAGTGTGCAGGCGCAGAGACCGGTGATCAGTGTCAACAGTCGCGTGATCGATTGACGAAGCCACAACGCGTGACGTTTGCTGGTGACGATCAGTCTGCCAGCTGCAGTACGCCAGTGCAGGACAACCTGTTGTGTTACCAACGCAACCAACTAACCACGAACGCTACACAAAATTTAAACCTTGCAGTCCTTGACCAATCGAGCGCTCCAGCAAAGAGTGATGAGTGCAGTCCGAGTGAGGAAAGTGACGATGATTTTATGGAATGGGGACAGTCGTTTTCGGATCGTTCTGCCGAGGGGCACTCCAGCACAGAACCTTTTCGCTATGAACCTTCTAGTCAAGTCGCTTCGGTTAAAGAACTGGAAGACAATAAGGACGGATTGCAAGAAGTGACCAATGACGACAAAACAGAAACGGAGATCGCGCATGCGCCAGAACAAGATTTGACCCCGCCTGTTCGATTGAAAGAAATGATCACAAAAACCGCTGAGAGGGCAGAGCCTTTAGCTGCGAGTCCCACTTATACTGCTAACGGAGCAGCCGTCATTGCAGATGGCTACGGTTCAGCCAAACTAAAAGTTGTAGTGGCAGATGTGCACCAGCCACAATCCACCGGGTCCGCACCCAGCATCACGCAGAGTGATATCTATCATTTAGAAACTGACAATATTTTGGAATCCGTGGACATCGGCCAAACTGACAGTGGATCCAGAGCTGATGACGAAATGGCTGCTGCGTCTCCACCAATCAAGAGCCGTGTTCAAGGTCGACGCGTTATTGGCGCGCCTTTACCTTCACGGAAAAATAAAGATCCCCCTATGTCAACTAATAAAGTGTCCCTCGGTGACGAAAAGAATGACGTCTCCGCGCCTGATGACACACAGTCGCCGGGTGCTGTGAAAAGAAGCATTTCTAGTGATTCAGGAACACCAGGTGGTGTGAAGTTACGCAAAAAGGAATCCGTCGAGTCGTTATCTGGATCTGGGCTAGGGGTGCGTCGCTTTAAGCGCAGCCCCAAAGGGCTGTACGTACGCAGTGTGAGCGAGCAGAACGTCAGTTCCGAATCCAGTGTTGCCGCCCATATCACGCGCAGTCGGGATTACCTCAACACAGCACCCTACTGCATGGTAACACGCGAGGACGTGGGCGTTACCATGGTAACGTACCATGCGGAGCCTCGATTGCGATTCGGCTCGCAGAATGGTGGATTTAGCAGTGAAAGTCCACAGCAAGTGAAGGATAAAACTACGCAACTTGAAAATGAAACTAATAATTCTGAAAAGAAAACGGAAGCAAAACAAAGTAGGGTCGTTAAAAAGTGGCAAACAGTTTATGTTTTTGAGAGTCCGAATACCTCAAAAGATGCAAAGGAGTCAGTGAGTGCAAAGCCTGCAATGTTAAGTTCTGAGGGTAGTGATATGGATAAGCAGGATACGCTACTGGATTCTAATTGCAATTCGTTGGATAATCAAAGTGATTTGGTAGAATCTGAAAGTCGTTCGTTGGATGCTGAAGAGAACCCGGTGAAAACCGTAGTGGATACTGCAGAATTTATAGTTAGCACTGAAACTAAACTACAAGATACTGATACTGGTATCTTGACGAATCAGTATCAGAAAGTAGGCGGTGACAATCAGCCATCGGATACTCGCACATCGGCTGTCAAGCAGCAGTCAGTGGATACTGGAACAAACTACGGCTTATTGGGTGCCCCTGGTGTGGGACTGGATACTACTGCTGAGCGGAAAAAGCAAGGAGAGATTGGCGAGTATAGCATTCTTGACAGTGATGAGAGATGCCTGGCGTTTACGCAGAATGAGGAGAGTAATCAGTCATCAGATATCAACAAGGTGTTCGATGGGAAACAGTCAGAGCCAAACAGCCAGCTGAGCAGAAGTCCGCTGAGAAATACGCGCACACGAACGTGTGAGGTGAGAAAGGATGGGGTGTCATCGGGTGCCGCCTTGTGCCATGATTCTGATTTGCGGGGGGACATGGACCAATCAGCGGACTCGGTAGATCACGTGACTGTCTGTGATAAGCCACCGTCGCCTGCTGACGTTCCTCCACATGAAGTCGTACGTCCATTTAGTTTGAAAGCCGGCGGCTTTGAAAGGAACAGTGAGTCGGAACGTGTGACAGCCTGGAGGAACGTGGAGAGGGACAGCCAGCTGTGCTTTGGGTCGGGCCGTGTGACTTTCTCCGACGACGACCTGCTGAGGGAGTCGTACGTCAGTGACGACACTGACGCGCCGCAGTCGGAAGTCTCCCTCACGGAGCTGTTGGAGCGCTCGGAATGTTCCGACCAGGGCACGAGCTCCGGCGATGAGCTGTCGGACGCCATCGTCATGCGCATCGACAGCCACCTAGACTCGGTCCTGAGACAGTCGCCCAGCCGTAGGTCAGGCGAGGAAGTAGAAACTGGCTGGGATGCGCGCAACAACAATGTTCTCACATCGCCCCGGGAGAATGTAACCAACCGAAATGAAAAACCTGCTACACTACGCAATAGTAACGTCATTCAAGTCAATTCAAATTCGCAATGCTCAGAGACAGATAACCAGCGGACTGCGAAAACTGACGTGACAACAACCGATCGTACCATTTCGCAAGGTATTGTGACGTCACACGTGATAGACACTGAACATGTTACCGCAAATATTTTGGCACACTCCCCCGGGGACCTGGCGCAACGAGATGGCGTTGTAGCGCCACATCATTTAGGGACGCCAGATGAAGCCTATGCACACACCAATACGTCACAGAGTACGTCACGCGAAACGCGATCGTCCGAAACGAATAACAACAATCAAGAAGTCTTTTCATTACAAGAAGTGTTAAACATGACCAATGCCAAGTCCCGCACCAACAACCCTTCTCATGACGAAAGCGGAAACGGCGAAAGTGACAACTCTCCTTTTGAAAAGCAGTCATTTTACGGAGTGAATAAAGCATTGAATGACGCTCGTGAGAACAGTGAGAGTTCTGTGTTCGGCCACAGGGACACGCTGGATATGACGGATTTAGATCGACAGCTTCAGCTTCTCATCGAGTCCTGCAGTGTTGAAAACTGGGGAAAAGTAACGGTCTCAAAACCTGCAGCTGATAATTCCAAAACGGGTGCTATTCAGATATCGGCGAATGAAAACATGGAGGTGGTGCCAAAGTCGCCGGGTGGAAGTTGGAGAATTGCTGCGAGTTCAGGGCCGCATTCGCCCGCCAGTCAGTACGATCTGACGTCACAGCATTCACTCGATTCCACCGCGTCGTCACAGTGCACGCCACCACAGCGTCACGCCAATGACGTCATGACGTCACGTGGCCTGCGGGCACAGTCGTGCGATAAAATTTTGCAAAGAAATCTGCCAGCGAACGACGGTCTCGAAAGTACGTCATCAAACATCTCGCGAAATATCGTCAGTTCAGGATATTCAAGTTTGCAAAGACATTACCACAATAAGCAGAGTATATCTAACGGCTATGAAAACGAAATCCAAGGACACAGCACTCACTGTTACGACGAACGACAATCGCATAGTGACGTCAGACAGAGTGATGCTGAAAATGGACTGGTGCTCACCATGGAGATGCTGGAGGATAAATCTGCCATGACGACCGTCGCTAAGCGACGCTACCGCATGCTGTCCAACTCGGACCTGAGCGAGGACGCGACGCCGCGCACGCTGCACAGGATGCGCTCACACCTGGGCATGCCCGTGTCATCGGCGTCACACAGCGACCTGCCGCGTGACGTAGGCCTCATGAGGACCAATGGTAGCTGTCCGTTTCTATTCATAGGAGAACAACACGTTCTGATGAAAAATACAAGCTCTCACCCCTTCAAATCCAAGCACCTTCTTTTTATTATTTTTTTTATTATATAAAGTAATCTACCTTGGCCAATGACGTGAAGCGTATACACATACGAAGGCTTCTCTTATAAATGTATGTGCCCATGCATTTTTCAAAACAAGCCATTTAATTTTGTGGGAATGGTTTAAATCTAAAAATTATTTGGTTTGACCAGAAAAAAAGAAAAGAGTATGTATGCTATATGCAGAAATTCTTTTGGTGTAAGTGAAGTCTTAATTCTAATTCTAGCAAAAATGATATTAAATGTTATATGTAAATCCTAAATTTGGCTATATAGTGTATAAATATTTCGGTGTTGTCAACAACGGGTTCTGCTGTAATTTTGTACCAGTTAAAATTGCTGTAATTGGAGAATGTTTCATGCTACGACAAGCTAAAAAATCGAAAACGAAAAAAGAACAGTCTAGAGACAACACAAAATAAAAAAGTAAACAACCTAGATTTCGTTATCTGCGGTGTGCCAGTGCATTGGTGTTTTTCATTTGATTGATTATTAGATTGATTGTTTGATTGATTGGCAGAGGGCAGCACGGAGATCGTGCAGCACACACCACGCTTCGTACGGGACACATCCAAGCTCTGGTACAAGCCCCACATCTCCCGCGACGAAGGTACGTGACCACTCCTCCCCACCCCCCCCCCTCCCCACACACGCACCCACAGCCACCTCAGTACAAGCCCCACATCTCCCGCGACGAAGATACATGACCCCTCCTCCCCCTCCCCCACACCCGCATCCACCGCAGTACAAGCCCCGCATCTCCCGCGACGAAGATACATGACCCCTCCTCCCCCTCCCCCCACACCCACATCCACCGCAGTACAAGCCCCACATCTCCCGTGACGAAGGTACGTGACCACTCCCCCCCTCCCCCCACACCCACATCCACCGCAGTACAAGCCCCACATCTCCCGTGACGAAGGTACGTGACCACTCCCCCCCCTCCCCCCACACCCACATCCACCGCAGTACAGGTCCCACATCTCCCGTGACGAAGGTACGTGACCACTCCTTCCCCCTCCCCCACCCCCACCCAACACCCGCATCCACCCCAATCCACCAAGCTCTGGTACAAGCCCCACATCTCCCTCGACGAAGGTACCTGACCCCCCCCCCCCAACCCCCCCCCCCCCCCACACACACACACAACGGTCACAACAGCGTGTGGCGTTTTAGTCGATAAAGTATAAAATGTGTATAAAACGCGGATGTATTTTTAAAGCTTGGGCTATAATGGAGAGTTAATGCTTATTCAGGTAAAATATTCAGCATTGAAAAGTTCTGTTTGGGGGATTCAGAAAACCGGTGTCGTTAAATTGCAAAGCAAAAAGGGTACAACGCCGAACGGTCGCCTATCGAGGATCATTTCGCGTAAGTGAGTGATAAGTTCATTACTTGTTTTAGCAATTCTGATGCTGAAGGATAAAATAGCGGGTACATTCGTCGTACGTGACTCCAACTCCTTCCCAGGAGCATTCGGCCTAGCGGTCAAGGTCAACCAGATACCACCCAATGTGCAGACAAAAGGTCAACATAAACACATTCACTGGTTTGAAGTAAATAAACATTCAAGATATCATGATGAAAACGCCACAACACGTAATTTACAATCTTTGCCATCTGAAACGTTCGATGCGGTGCATTTCCAGATTTTATAAACAACAAAGACAAAAAATAAGAAGAGAGAAAAACAGACAAAAAAGGGAATGAAATCGTAAATGAGAGAATAAGACAGGGCAAATAATGATATCAGCTAGCCGCGGGGGGTGGGGGGGGGGGGGGGGTAGCCGCGTTTCATTCAGAGACCAATAGTAATAATCCTTTGATGGTTTTACGATATTTTTCACGTAATATTTAATTGTCCATGTTGGCATGGTTACTGCAGGGGATTCGGAGACAGAGCTTGTACGTCACTTCCTCATAGAGCCCACGTCTAAGGGCGTGAAGCTCAAGGGCTGCAGTAACGAACCGGTATTCGGTATGTATCCGGTCGGTCTCTATCCCAGATAAAGGTAGCTGAACACAAGTTTTTGTCAAGACTTTTGTGATTCTTATAACGGGGCAGTGAAAGGAATTTTTGCGGACTGGCGTTGAGAAATAAGCGTTACCGTGTAATTTAGTACCTGACCTATATGCAATATGTTAAAACAGTAAAATAAACAGCCCCTGTCCCGCGTCATCCACACCACACCCCTCGAAAGCTGTGGCATGTCATCTGTCCATTATAGAAAACAAAGTCCTTCGCTGAATTTGTTTCAAGATGTTCCTTTCTTACTTTCGTTGTACTCACTTTGTTTGATTAATTTATTATGTTTGCATTGCGCGTGGCGCTGTAGGCTCGCTGGCGGCGCTGGTGTACCAGCACTCCATCACGCCACTGGCGCTGCCCTGCAAGCTGCTGCTACCCGAGCCCTCGCCTGGCGAGCTCGATGTCACCGACGCGGCGCACAGCAGCCCCGCCAGCAACACGCAGCTACTAGCGCAGGGCGCGGGTAAGTATGTGTGTGTGGGGGTGTGTGTGTGCGTGTAAAACAGTGACGTCATGTTGATGTGACGTAATGGAAAATCCTCTCCTTTACAGGAAACATCTTCTGGACCCGGTAAAATGTCCCTTTGATGGTAATAGCCACAAAACAAAAGTGTAAGAGAATCATCAGTGGCTAAGTATGGCCTCGTGGTGTTGTGTGAGTCAGCGGGATTTGCTTTTTGCAGCGTGCAATGTTCTGTACCTGAACACGGTGGACATGGAGAGTTTGACCGGACCCGAGGCGGTGGCTAAGGCCATCAAGGTGACCTTGAACCCGCAGTTGGGGGTCAAGACGACAGTCGTTCACTTCAAGGTTTCCCTGCAGGGCATCACGCTTACCGACAATAAGCGCAGGTAGGATCGACCCCCCTTCCCACCCTAAAAAAACACTTTGCAACCATATAATAAGTAAGGATTCGAAATGTTTATGAAGATATTTTGGAAGTGCAATGTATGACATTCAAATATATAGTTAGATCAGAATAGTTTGCAAATGACAGGGCTGAGTTTAGTAGAATAAATATAAAAAACAAGAATGACTTGGTTAACTTTAACTGGTGTTATGTGTGTACATATACTGTATAAATTATGTGTATATATATATATATATACTGTATAGAATATGTATATATATATACTGTATACATTATGTATGCTTTGATTTTGGTAGGTTATTTTTCCGGCGACATTACGCAGTATCGGCCGTGACCTTCTGTGGCCTTGACCCCGAGGACCGGAAGTGGAACCGCGCGGGCGATGACGCAAGTCCTCAGCCTAATGCAAGGTATGCCTGAGTGTTTACTGCCGCATATTCCTTTGGTTAACAGGGCAGCTTTAATATGACTGCGATCCAGTGCGCTTCTTACCGTTGGATTTAGTGCAATGTGCGCTCGTATAGTGCAGTAGTCATGTTCTTGGTACAGTAAGCTATCACAATGTCCTCAGTCATAAGCCAACAGCACAACCATGGCTCACCTGTGCTATTTTATGGGGTTGAAGCAATAAAACGGAAACTCGAGTGGTCTGAAACGTGTATCAACGAAAATTACTCTACTTTTTCGCTCTAAAATAACCCCACGCCCCCCGCTATGTTTTAGTCTGGTAGATTTTTCGATGTTTGCAGGATATTCGGTTTCGTGGCGCGGAAAGCCGGCGGCAGCATGGACAACCAGTGCCATATCTTCGCAGAGTACGACCCACAACAGCCCGCCTCCGCCATTGTCAATTTTGTCACCAAGGTTATGATTGGACAAGGCAAAATCGTGCGGTCTTGAGAGACAAGCCTTTTAATTGGACAAGTGTGTGTGTGGGGGGGGGGGGGGGGGGAGGTTGGGGGGGAGGGATGTTTGTGTTATGCATAGATTAGAGAGAATTCCAAAGCCTTGAGATGCAGCGAAACAATTTCTTAGTGTGTTAGCTGGAGAAGCCAAAAAAAAGTTGAAAATTATGACTGATTTGAAAAAAAGTTGATGCGTGGTGTGAAATAAAATCGATTTACAAAATAAAATGAAGGTTATTGCTGATCATTGAATTCAGAAAGAAAAAAATATAAAAATAAATCTGATTGCGCGGTTTGAATTCTTACAGTTAATTGCGTGTTTTCTATTTGGAAACTAAATACTCAAGCTTCAGTCGGACACTGAGTTTTCAAACTGTTTTGAAGCTGCAAAGAATACTCATTTAATGCGACGAAACTATACGTGTTTTTCGTGCTTGTGAATTTTGTTCTGAAAATTATCTGGCGGAAATGATATTGATTGGGTGAGTCCCTCGGTGAGTGGCAGTGAGAACAGAATACGGGACCTCAGCATTGCATCTTACTAAAGGAAATCGAGTTGCAAAATTGTACATGGATTTTAAGTTTTATTTATTGTTTGTTAGGTATAACGTTGTTGTAGCGACAGTGGTAACGGCGACACTTCCGCTTACAGTGAAGCAGCACACCCAGTTCCGGTTAAGTGCTCTCACTTCAAAAGGACCAGTTCGTACAACTGCTTTCTGGGTCCGCAATACGTCGTCACACCGAGGTCATGCGCCATACCAAACGGAAAAAGGGTGTCGTTCTCTAAGTGGAAAGAGTTATTATTATTATTATTATTATTATTATTATTATTATTATTATTATTATTATTATTATTATTATTATTATTATTATTATTATTATTATTATTATTACTGGTATATGATGAATGTTTCAACACTGTTGAATCATAACAGTCGGTGACGTCACAATGAAATACTTAGAATTTATATATTGGTGTACTGGTACACAAAGTATCATTTAGTATTACATAAAATTTGTACCTGTATGGTGGTACTTGATTAATATATTTTCACAAAATGGTGCTATAAATGTTTTCATTGGCTGATATTTAATGTATATACGGTGTTGTTAATGTACTGTACATTTGTTTATGGATCGTCCAGATGTGTACTTAAGTACCGTGTATTTGTACTGTGGTGGCGTCCTCCGCCTGGCGTCTCTGTTTCATTAGTAACCTGTTCTAGTTTGTCGTTTCTTTCATTGTGTTTTATGGCTTAATATTTTCAGGGTTTTTAAAACGGTTCTTTCAGGCGCCCATCCTATTGGTCAGAAAAACAGGTCACGTGCACTTATTAAAATTTGCACACGTTTCAAATACCCGTGTAATGTTACGCACTAGCTTTTAAATTGGCTTGAAGTGGCCAAATTCCTCAAACAAATTCTTTCAAACAAGAGGTGATTAAGAATGAGCCGTGTGATTGGTCGTTTTGTGACACGTGATTTGAGATAAAAGAGGTGGAAACTGGTTGTTAAAATTCAGCTGTAGCAGCGTGCACCAGTCACTGTTGAGAACCAATTTCGGTTTTATTATATAATAAATATCAAAAGTTTTAGCCGTTGACTTTATACGCGTTTATACAAATATGTAAGCTTATAAATAAATATAGATTAGATGAAGAGTTTAAGTAGTCAAAAGTTCATTATTGTTTTTGAATTTAGGATACGGTCGCTTGCTTGTTGAAAGGCTAAAAATATATACTGCACTACTGGTCTATTGTTATTGAAATTTGCATAACTGTTGTTAATCGTGTCACGTGTTCTGTACACTATCCTGTCACGTGACCTGTACAAATGGACATGTCACATGACCCATGTTTATTTTACACTTCACGTGGCAAATGCTAATGGACGTATCACGTTACCCGTGTTCTTTTTTTATGTTTAGTCGCGTCGCATGGCATATGTTAGTGACACTTACACGTGTAGCCTTTCCCACCTGTGGTATCCCAACTGTCTGTTAAAATAGTAGCCTTGGGTCTATGGTCTGTGTCAGAGTGACCTCCCACCCTATCCCAAAACAGTTCCGACATTTTCGATCGCTGGTCAAGTCCAGCAATGCCCCCCCCCCCCCCCCCCCGTCAAGAAGAAACAGCGGGCAAGTCGTGCGTACAGCGAGACCCTCAGTCATGAGGAGTGCTCTCTTTTTATATCACTCTCATTTCACTCGGTTCACGGAGAGAGGTCGTTCATTACGTTTCTAAACTGTCTGTTTAATGCTTCAAGTCTAATGCTACTTAATGATGCCTGTAGATGCAGTTTACATTTGAAATTGGAAAGTTTGGTGGTAACTTTATAGCGTGATTATTTATTAATATATAAATATTACAAGGTTTTATAATGAAAGTCAAGATGTATTAAATCAGAACTCTGTCCCGTTCGCGCGCCACAGAGTAATATGGATAGATTCCGTACGTCATGTACGGGGTCCTGTGTGTCATATTTGGGACTCCGTGCGTCATGTGCGGGTCGCCGTGCGCCACGTACGGGGTCCTGTGTGTCATGTTTGGGACTCCGTGCGTCATGTGCGGGTCGTCCTGCGCCACGTACGGGGTCCTGTGTGTCATGTTTTGGACTCCGTGCGTCATGTACGGGTCGTCCTGCGCCACGTACGGGGTCCCATGTGTCATGTTTGGGACTCCGTGCGTCATGTACGGGTCGCCGTTCGCCACGTACGGGGTCCTGTGTGTCATGTTTGGGACTCCGTGCGTCATGTACGGGTCGCCGTGCGTCATGTGTGGGGTGTGGTACGTCATGTATGGGGCGTCATGTATGGGACACGGTGCGTCATATATTAGGCGCCGTGCGTCATGTATGGGTGGTCATGTATGGGGCGCCGTGCGTCATGTATTGGTGGTCATGTATGGCGTGTGGTACGTCATGTATGGGGCGTCATGGGTGGGACACTGTGCTCCATATATGGAGTCCTATGCATCATAAATAAGAAGTGGTACGGTCCAATAGTGATATTTTTTCAAATTTCTATTCAGTAAAACTTTTCATTGCTTTGTACTGACTTTTTCGTAAACTGAAGTTGAAACGCGAACTGAGCCGTTTTTTGTCGTGTTACATAGGGAATTGTAAGATATCTGTTGTTCTGTGAGCTAAAAAGTCTTGCATTTTATTGTAGAAGGTTTACAAAATGACTTCGAAATATATGTGGTATTTATTTCGCAAAGGTAACACTTCTTAAATTTAAAAATGGTTTCTTTGTACAAAGCACTGGAATGTGCAGAAATCCACAAATCGTGTGTAGATAGGCATGGTCGTTATTTTCTGTGGTCGATTTTGTAGAAGCAGACACTCTCATGACGTCATCTCTGGTCTGCTTCCGGTATGCCATAGATGACGCTTTTAAGGTGCTACGTTTTTTCTGTATTTTATGTCGGTGTTATCAGTGGGTGTATATGATGTTGTTACCTCCCTGTGTACTAAAGTCGCAGCCCATTCAAGTGTTATTTTAGTTACGGGTATTTCTGTTTAAGGTAGAACAAAGCAAAAGTCGCCCAGCAACAGACGTGACTTTGAAAATCAAGCGTTCTCCAGATTTGTATTTTCCTCCTCGTTCTGTCTTTATACAAGAATCGAAGGATCCGAATCTGCTCACCGAAAATTTCCGAACACGGTGCATGATGCGTGATATCAGAAAGATATCAGGAAGATATCAGAAAGATATCAGAAAGACAGCACTTTGTTCATGTTGTAAGCAGGCAGTGGTGCAGGGGGATGGCACGAGAACTTTGTTCATGTTGTAAGCATGCAGTGGTGCAGGGGAGGGGGGTGGCACGAGATAGTCCCTGTATCAGAATTGTTATTGACCAAAAGGAAGGATTGCTTGCCTGCACTATGTTTCCAAACATTTTCACAAAAGTATAAAAATTCAAAGGCAGATGGCGTATAATAAACTACATTAAGAAGGCCTCACATGATTTTCACCCTTTTTATCGGCAAAAAAATGTCCAGGGGTTGGGGTCCGTGTTGAGTAATCAGCAGTCCTTTATTTCATGCAGGGGTGGGGTTGGGGGGGGGGCGATACTCATATGTATTTCGTGTTACTAAATATAGAAATGGTGTGTCAATCATTCAGGATGCATATGTTAAAAAGGCAGTAATTAGATTGATAAATTAGCGTAGATACTGGTTGAGTGGTCTTTTTGAATTCAAGCTTATAAAATATACAAATGTAGAAGTTAATTGCTTGTTTAACCAAAAAACAGAAACATTTAAAAAATACTTATAAATGTAAAGTGGCCGCATACTGCTTTTTGTGTTTTTTATCTCATATATATCGCTGTAATAAACTTCTCGTTCAGCAAACAAAGCTTTCCTTTTTGGCCTTATGCCCCAAATAGGGACTTTTTAAGTTTGGGTGTTATCCTTCCATACATCTGCCCATCCGACTCCCACCCTGATATTCCGTTTCCTGTTCAGATTTGTATACAGGTGACCTATCATATAGGGTAAATGCTCCTCGTTTATTTTTTTAACCTTGACTTAAGTTTAGTGCCACAGTGGCCGCCACTTTGGCTTAACAGAGCTTTTAACAAGTAATTAATTTGACCAACCAGGCCGAATCCAGAAGATAAAAGAAAGATAACAGATAACAAGATTGTCCATGGACAATGTCCCAGCTCACGAATGCTGATGTCAAAGTTTATAACATATAAGAATAACCTGTAACCAAAATTTCGTGACAGTAAGGCTATGTACTTGGCGTCAGTAACGATTTTAATACAAAAATGGTTTATCGCCAATATATCCGCCAATTTTTGGCAAATCGCCAAAACAAAAAAAGTGACAGCCAGGTGGACATATGTCCCACTACCTTCCATCAAAATTTTATGACCTTTCCATTTAAATCTTAAGTGGAGATACATTTTTACGAAAATTGATTGTTGCTAATATTTCCACCAATTTTTGGCGAATCACGAAAAAACATAACAGCAAGGTGGGTACCGTAACCTGCCACTTTTATCAGGGTTACAAGATATAAACGCCAAATATCTAGATCCTGTTGAGTTTTCGATAATGTTTTGACGAATCACCGAAAAAGTTAGGTGTTAATACTAACATTCAAAGTGTTAAGAAGGTAAGATTATATCCCTAGCGTTAGTAACGATTTTAGAAAGAATTGGTTTTTCGACAATATTTAAGCCATTTTTTTCGAATCCAATTACAAAAAACAACAATAACCAGATAAGTACCAATAACCACTAACTTTAACCAAAATTTCAAGACAGTAAGGCCATTTGCCTCGTGTGAGTTAAGGTTTTATTGATTTTTATGCTGTTTTTCGTCAATACTTAACGAACGATTTCACACTAACCACCAAAAAAGTATTGGCCGGGTAAGCAGTAATTTATGCTTCCTGTACTTACAGTTTCAAGACAGTAAGGCTATTTTAATACAGTGGATTAAAATTTTACGAAAACGTTTCATTTCATTTTATGAAACGTTTCATTGCCAATATTTCAATCAATTGTTGGCGAATGGCCAAAAACGTAATAACTAGGAGGACACTTATGGGCACGTTTCCATTAAAACCAAAAGAGGATATACGATATTGCCCAAAAAGTAATAGCCAGGTAGGTAGTAATACGCACCACTATTACATAAAATTACATAATGAGGATATTTTCCTTGGCTAAGTTGAGATTTTTCGAAAAAAATGGCTTTTTGCCAATATTTCGGCCAATTTTTTAAGCATCACAAAAGAGAGGGAGAATCGATAGCGAAGTAGGAATATCCGCTTCCCTAATTCAAAATTTTAAGATTTAAGATCATATAACTAACGACAAGCAAGCTATTTTCCTGGAGTTCGATAAGATTTTACTGAATTTTTGTTTTGCCAAAATTCCGCCAATTTTTGGCGAATGGCCAAAACAAGTAACCTCCAGGTCAGGTGGACGCTTATGCACCCTTATCTTCTACCAAAATTTTAGAACGTTGCCATAAGAACCCTAGAAGATATTTTTTCAAGAAAATTGATTCTGGCCGATATTTTCAACAATTTTTGGCGAAGTGGCAAACAAAGGAGAAATGTCCAGCTAGCTAGTAATGTGTGGTGCTGTTACTTAAAATTGCAAGGCAACGAGACTGTTTTCTGGAGATCGTTGAGATTTTCTTGCAAAAATTTTTTTGCCAAAATTTCCGCGATTATTTTTTTGGCCAATCACCAAAAAAGTAACAGCTGGGTAGGAAATAATGCCTGCTACCTAAAATTTAAGACATTTAAGACTATTTTCATGGTTAAGATTACACAAAAAAGGTTTTTCGCTAATTTCTGGCCAATCGCCAAAACAAGTAATAGCCGTTTGGACACTTATGCACCCTACTTAAAATTTCAAGACAGAAAGACTATTTACCTAGAGTTACTTAAGATTTTAACCCCCCCCCAAAAAAAAAAACGTTTTTCGCCAATATTTCCGCCAATTTTCGCTCGCAAATCATTAACAGATAAATTGTACAATATTTCCAGGAACGTCCTAGGAGATACGTTTTACAGGAAATTGTTCTATGGCCAATATGTCGCCAATTTTTAGCGAATTGCCAAAAAAGTAATAGCCACTTAAGTAGTAATTTGTGCTACTGTTACCTAAAATTACAAGGCAATGTGGTTATTTTCCTAGAGTTTGTAAAGAGTTAAGTGATTTTTTTTTGTTTTTCGCCAAAATTTTTGCCAATTTTTTTCCGAAAATCACCAAAAAAATTTTTTGCTAATATTTCCGCAAATTTCTTGGGGAATTGTAAAAAAGCAATAGCCACTTGGGTAGTAATTTGTGCACTGTACAATTACAATTTAAATGGGCTATTTTCCTCGAGTTCGTTAAGATTTTACTAAATTTTTTTTGCTATTTTTCGCAAAAATGTTTGCCAAGTTTTTGGTTAATTACCAAAAAAAGTAACAGCCAGGTATGTAAAATTGCTTGCTACCGTTACTTCAAATTTCAAGACAGTAAGACTATTTTCCTGGGGTTAGTTAAGATTCCACTGTTTTTTTGTTTTTTTTTTTTTGTAGTTTCTTGTCAAAATTTTCGCCAATTTTTGGCTCATTACCAAACTTTGTCATACAGGTAGCAAGGCCTGCTACCTTTTGTTAAAATTTCCAGACAGTAAGAATATTTTCTTCAAGTTTGTCAAGATTTTACTAAAAATTTTCCCAAAATTTTCGCCAATTTTTCGTCCAATCATCAAAATGAACAACAGTTAGGTAGACATTAATACTTGCCATTATTACTTTAAATTTCAAGACAGTGAAACTATTTTCCTGGAGTTCGTTAAGATTTTACTGATTTTTTTTTTTTGGTGAGTTTTCGCCAACTTTAAGCCAATCCACCAAAAGAGTAATAGCCAGGTAGGTAGTAATTTCTACGACCTCTATCTAAAATTTCAAGACAGATTATTTTGCAGCAGTTAGTTAGGATTTTACAGAAAATTTGTGGTTTTTCACCAAAAAAGTAACAGTTAAGTAGGTAGCAACTCCTGCTAACTTCACCTAAAATGTCAAGAAAGTAAGACTTTTTCCCAGTTACTTAAGATTTTACTAAAACTTTGTTGCTTTTTTTGTTGCCAGTTTTTGGCCAATCACCGAATAAAGTACTGTAGTAGCCACGTATGTAGTGACGCTTGCTTACCTCCACTTAAATTTCAAGACAATAAGACCATTTTTCTGGAGATAGTTAAGAGTTTTAAGAAAAAACATTTCGCCAATATTTTCGCCAATTGTTGGCGAATCGCCACAAAAAGTCACAGCCAGGTAGGAAGTAACTTGTACTTAAATCAATTAAAATTTCAAGGCAATCAGACCAATTACCAGCAGTTGTAACTTTACTGAAATTTATTTGTTTTTTTCGCCAGAATTGTCACAAATTTTTGGCGAATCATAAAAAAAGTAATAGCCAGGTAGGTAGTAACGCTTGCTTACCTTACTTAAAATTTCAAGAAAGTAAGACCTTTTTTAAGATATTACGAAAAAATTGGTTTTTCGCCAATTTTTGGCCAGAAAAGTAATAGGTAGGTAGAAAGCCCTGCTAACTTCACTTAAAATTTCGAGACAGCAAGAATATTTTCCAGCATTTAGTTAAGATTTTACTTAATTAACACTTGTCAAGTCTTTGACTCGGCCAAGGCTTATATGAATTTGTGCGGGCAGCCGTTGGTGCTTTTTTCCTTGACAGTAAAAATTCATTTTTTTGTTTCAGCTTCTTCTCTGACACTACAGGCCCTAAATTTTGTACTTATGTAGAACTTGATCTGATGGTGTGCATCCCGCCTTTTTTCGTCTACGATTTCGTTTTCATGCTTAAAACGCCATGATTTTAGAATAAATAAATACAGCGCATTTAAAAGCACAGTAACGATTGAGTAAAACAGCACGGCTTATGGGCGTTACGCGAGCTCTGCCTGCATTGAGAAAAAGTGCTACTCCGTTCAATCAATAAAGCCATAAAGCCAACATAACCAAGCATCTGAACCTTATAAGCCGCATACGTGCTGCGCCATAAGCTCTCTACTTAGTTGTATTACAGACTATGCGGCTTGTAAAAAATAAACCTTATGTTGTTCAAGAAATAGTAAGCCGTTCAAAGAAATATTTTCAACTTTTAATGTTTTCAAGTGTTGAAGATTTCGCTTGGGAATTGTGGTTCTCGTTTTTTTTTGTTTTTATATGTCGCCAAAATTATTGCCAATTTTTGGTCAATCACCAAATAAGCAATAGCCAGGTAGGTAGTAACGCTTGTCACCTTCATTTTAAATTTCAAAACAGTAAGATATTTTCCTGGAAATAGTTGAGATTTTACGAAAATTGGTTTTTGGTCAATGTTTTCGACAATTTTTGGCGAATCGCAAAAAAAAAAAATAACAATAAAATGAAATAATAGCTAAGTTGACACTCTGGTATCCTACCTTCCACAAAAATTTTAGAACGCTTACGCCAAAACCATAAGATGTATTTTAAAGAAATCTGTTTTTTTTTTGCCAATATTCCCACCAATATTTGGCGAATGGTCATAATAAGTAACAGCCAGGTAGGTATTTATGTCCGCTACCACTAACTAAAATTGCAAGACATTCAGATTGAAAACCTAGGAGGAGATACTATTTTTCAACTTACAATCATACACACGCTCTTACGCACATAATTTTAACAACTGCGATAGCCCGGGGTTTGGACAACTCGGCCCTTTGCCAACTCGGCCCTTCGCCAATTCGGCCCTTTTTGGACAACTCGGCCCCTAATCCTTGGGACGACCCGGTCCCTAACTGCCAACTAGGACCCTAATTTTAAATATTTCTCAAATGAAGCCAATCGTCTGTTCAACAAAGAGTATATCTAAAATTTACATTTGATGACATTTGAATTTTTAGTTCAAGCGTGTAATTTTAAATATTTCTCAAATGAAGCCAATCGTCTGTTCAAGAGTCTACATAAAATTTACATTTCATTACACTTGAATTTTTAGTTCAAACTCGTACCCATTTTTCTTAATGTGAAAACTAATTGCAACTTGGGGATTGGTAATATCTGAATCATTGCAAGGACATGAAAGGCTTTTTAAAATTTTCATTAAAATGCAATACATATTATCACACGAATAATTAACTGCAATTTTGATATTGATAATTTCTGAATCATTATAGGGATCTGTTCTTTGGTCTTATAGTTCTATTAATAAAACCAAAATTTTTCTAGCTTTTGTTTTGCCAGGAATCCTCGACTCCGGACGGAGTAAATATATCTTTTCAACCCCGGCTAATGGTACATGCATTTTTCTTATCCAACCAAGTTAAGAGAATTAACAAAAACAAAAAAAGTTTCTTATTGGAAAATGATTTCAGCAAATCAAATAAGTAACTCCGAAGCGATGTTCTATAAAAAGGCATGAAATCTACCAAATCGACAGAAAATCAAATAAGTAAAAATAATAAGTAGCAAAAACAAGAATGTCCAGGGACATTGTGACCAGCCGAGATCTAGTGAATCTATGAATAAGCTTGTCTGGTTGCCAAAAGTGGTAGTCACATTGTATAAGTTTGTCCAAGGACAAAGTCCCAGCTTACGAAAAGCGATGACTAAATCCAGAGCGAATTAACAACGGAATTTGTCTGAAAAATTGGACTTCAAAGGACGAGAAGGCAAGGCTAGCCAAATAATTAATTTTGCAAACGGATCCGAACATAGACCGATAAATACATACAAAGATTTGTTTCCCAGAAAAATGGAAAACATATCGTGTGTATCTCTGGTAGACTGGGTAGTCTTATCAGAAATACCTCTGAACAACGTTTCGAAATTGTATCCACACACGTGTACTGTTGACATGTACTGTCGGAAATACACAATTATTTCAAGCAGCAGAAACGACCAAACACATGTGTCTTTTGAAAAGATAACGCGGCGTCTAAAAGATCATTACTTAAGTTTTGATGTTTTGTATGTATTATTTTGCGGGGTTTGCATTTCCGACCAGTGCGCATGTCTATTTAACTGGCGTTGATGTGCGGTTTGCATTTCGGGAAAATGCGCATGTTTATTTAACTTTCCGTTATGCTCTGTTCGCATTTCGGACCAATGCGCATGTATATTGAACTTCCGTTGATGAACGGTTCGCAATTCGGACCAGTGCGCATATTTATTTAGCTTGCATTGACGCGCTGTTCACATTTCGGACCACTGCGCATGTTTATTTAACTGGCGTAGATCAGCGTTTCTTATTTTAGACCAGTGCGCATGTTCGTTTAACTTGCGTTGATGCGCGGTACGCACTTCACACCAGTGCGCATGTTTATTTAATTTGGGTTGATGCGCGGTTATTATTTCGGACCATTGCGCATGTTTATTTAAATTGCACTGACGGGCGGTTTGCATTTTGGACCAGTGATCATATTTATTTAACTTGCGTCGATGCGCGGTTCGATTTCGAACCAGTGCGCATGTTTACCAAACTTGCGTCGATGCGCGGTCCGCATTTCGGACCAATGCGCATGTTTAATCAACTTACAAGTTTTGGCGGAGTTCCCCCCCCCCCCCAAAAAAAAAACTTTTCAAGAGTGACCTAACTAGAGAAGAACAGCGCAAAATTGGAAAGGAATCAAAATTGTGGGAGAAAAAGCATTTTCAAAATTAAACGCCAATAAATTAAAAAATGCCCCACTATTTAGCCAATTACCTGCGGATCGGCAGAAACAGTAAGATTTCAAGAGAGCACTACCTACAGAACATTCGTGCGAAAGTTAAAGAAAATCCGATCAAAATTGTTCGAGAACAAGCGTTTTGAAAATTAGGCACCAGAAAATTTTAAAAATGCCCCTATTTGGCCAATTTCTGGCGGATCGCAAAACAAGCATGTCCAAGGACATGACCCAGCCGAGTTAGCAAACAAGAAAAGAGAGAAAAACTCTGAAACGAATAGTGTGAGGCCAAAAAAGTATGTAAAATGCATTTAATTCGAATTTAGAAGCTACCCGAAAAGGGATGCTGGAGAGGTTGGGTTTTGACGATTCACTTATTCACCGACATTTACACAATTTTACAAAAATTTTTAAATTCCACCATTTCGGCATTTTTTGTCATTTGAGAAAAAAAAGCAAAGTCCGGGTGGAGGAGCACCTAAGAATCTTTCAATTAAAATTTTATAACTATTTGAAAAAGACTGAGAGAAACGAATAGTTTCACACTTTAGTTATTTACTACCATTTATTCCATTTTTGCCAAACTTCAAAGTTACGCCGTTTCGGCAGTTTTTGGCGAACCGCGAAAAAAAATAATAGCCTGGTAGGCGAAACCCTGGGGAACATCCCTGCGTAATATCTAAACCATTGGTTTAAAACTGTAGGAGATGTAGCATTTTAAGAATGGGTCAAAACGGGCACAAAAAGTGTCGCCATTTTGTCAGTTTTCGTCAATCGTCAAAAAAGTAATAGCCACGTGGGGGCCACCAAGGGAACATTCCTGCGTAATATCAAAACGATTGGAGCAAAACTGTAGGAGTAGCATTTTAAAGAAAAAGTTTAACACACGCACATACATTTAAGCCCCATATAGTGATACGACTAACCCAGTCCGACAAATCGGCTGGGTTAAAAAAGTAAATTTTCAAGAGAGGACTATGTTAAGAACATTCGCACAAAATTTGAAGAAAATCTGATTAAAATTGTTCGAGAAGCATTTTGAAAATTGGCAACAAAAAATTTTAAATGCCCCCTATTTAGCCAATTTTTGGCAGAGCGCGAAAAAACAGTAATTTTTCAAGAGAGGCCTACCTAGAAATCAACTGTCCAAAATTGGAAAGGAATCCTATCAAAATTGTGGGAGAAGCATTTTGAAACTTAGACACCAAAAAATTACAAAATAGCCCCCATTTAACCAATTTTTGGCGGATCGCCAAAATGAGTAATTTTTCAAACGAGGCCTATCTATTGAATATTCGTACAAAATTTGAAGAAAATCTGATCAAAATTGTGAGAGGAGAAGCATTTTGAAAACTGGCAAACGAAAAATTTCAAATGCCCCCCATTTAACCAATTTTTTTAAAGAGAGGCCAACCTAGAGAACATTCGTGTAAAATTTGAGGGGAATTCGATCAAAACTGAAGGAGAAGCATTTAAAGAAAAAGTTTACACACGTACATACAGACGACGGATAGCCCCTCTATTGATGGGATGGAGGGGGTGAGGGGTGGGTCGCAAGAATTCTTAAAATTTCCATTTCAAGGAACAGCCCGACGACTGGAAGCAATACACAATAACAACAAAATTAATGTGTTCAGCTTTTTACTTTGATTTTGCTGAAAAATGTTATCTGGGGACATCCTTTATTCACGACCATATCTAACTGTACTCATGATTCTATTTATTTATGTTTTGCGAAGTTACTTTAATTAAGAATAAATCGTTAAGTTCAATATTATGGGTAAAAAATGGAAGTATGACCCGGATTATGGGTTTAAAATTATGGGTGATAATTTTGACCCAAAATTTGATAATTCTGACCCGGATTATTGGTCTAATTTACGTGTCTGGGTCTAAATAAGTCCTAAATTTCTTTTTACGGCCATAATATGTTTAATTTATGTGTGGATTATCGGTTATTTCTTCGTATGGACGCTAAAACGCCAATCTTGGTCATTACAAGCAAAGAGCAACTGGAACGGCTAGTGCACATTAATCATTAGGGTACAGGCATATACCACACTTTCAGTTCACACCCATTTAGTCTCTTGTTTTTGTAAACAAAACCCATAAATAGCCGATAACCATTTTCGTTTTTACTCAAATAAAAGATTCATGTAATAATCATAATTCATTGTAAAAAATCCTAAAATAAACAAAACTAGAGCGGCCAGGACTCACCAACAGTACCCGAACATGCCGCTTTTATTTGCCAGCCGTTGCCTTTTTATCTTTATGAACAAAAACAAAATGTCCCCCCCCCCCCCCCCGCCCTTTAACAGTTTTATTTGAACTCATTCGAAAGTCTTTACTATTTTCAGAAGGATAAGACCTTCTTACCTTATATAAGTATATCTGAATAAAGATATCTTATGTACCCAGAAACCTGGTTTCGTATCACATTTTTAAGGGGGGGGGGGGGCGAGTAAGTAATTCGACTTGTGGGTATCCCAATCCTCGTTTTCTGTACAAGCCCAGGGACAGGTGTTTTATCTGGGTCTGGAAGGTGGTCACTACGGACAGGTTTACAGTACACCTTTTCATCCGGATTTAGGAGGTGGGAAGTGAAGGAGGTTTTACTGTATATTTTTCGGGTCTGCACGGTGGTCACTAAACCAGAGTTTACATTTTGCTCACAACAGACTGACACAAACACACACATATACACAGAACGTACGAACACGTGGTCTCCCCATGGTCAGACAGACATAACTCCCGAGAACCATGCGACACAGCCTTATGGACTGCTTGATCGGGGCTTTCCATAAACACGCGAAAATAACGGTGTTCTTTGTGACGTCACCAACAGACCATAATATCAGCATATGCCCCCCCCCCCCCCCCACCCTCCCTCGGGAGTTACAGCTTTACTCTAAAGCCATGAGAGGCGCCAAAGATCTGTTACCAATTCCATACCCAAGACGCTAAATACCACACTTCGAAAAAACAGAAGGGGGCCTTTAGCAGCAAACACTGCAGCCAACAACGAAATAAAATACTCCATCAAATGAATCGTGGTTGGCGTGAATCTCACTACCTAATTACCTACATCCCTGGACGAGTTGTGTTTTCAACAAATTGTAAGGAATCGGGTAGCTGCAACAATAATTCTACTTCGGCTATATCCTCCATCAGGTACAGCATATATAAACGTGTCAAGAAATTATCCGTCCAAGTTCCATTTTTTTTATCTGACTGAGAACTTAAAATTACGTGCGTGCACAATATATGCGGTAATATAATAATAAAGTTGTTGTTTTGCCTTCAGATTTTTTTCACCTGCTTAAAACCAAGAACTTGTTTGCAAAATGAAAACCAACAATGGGTCGAAAATACAAATTTTATTTCACATTATATTTATAAACTAATAGTCATTTTCGATGCTATGTCTCAAGTTATAATACAAAAATGCAACAAAACTCGACGCAGATCCTCTCTGCATACCAACAAATGAAGCGTCCCTCAGCCACTTGTGTCAACGCGGAGAACTCGCCCTGCAGATGTTTGGTCGCGGTCAGATATATCGTTGATCAGAATACACGTTTGCCGTAAGAGCGATGTTGGTTGCGGCATGGCGAAAATGACGTCGCCTGAGCGATCTAAAAGCGACGTCGAAAAACGACAGAAAACGAAGCCACTACAGCACTCAAAGCGAGAAGATATTTTGAGGCCGCAGGGATAAATTTGGAAATGGAGCGGCCGGCGCCATTAAGGTTCGATTGAAAGAATCTGTGCCATCTTCAAATGCAGATAACGCCGTGACGTAACGACGTATTCGCCGCACCGCCAAAATGACACAGCAATATATATCGTGTGTAAGTAATATATATATTGTTATGTCATATAGATATACATTGTTTTATAACAATTTTTTTCGTCTTGAGCGTCACTGGTACGTCAATGAAGTACAATGCCACATCACTTCGAGATATGAAATGGTACTTGAGAATTTGGCTTAAAAGCGACCTCAAACCGCCCATGTCAAAATGCCCAGAAGGCGAACTCTCCAATACCTCATCGTGAGGCCGCTATTCGAAGTCGCTATGCCCTCGTTATGAGGTATTAAAGGCCCCCAACCACTATTATCGCTCACCGAAAGAAAAGCAATTGTGATCAGAAGCAATAAAATTCCGATAAAACGAAAAAAAAAGTTTTTTGTTGCGCTTTCTGGACTTTCGAACTGCGACCAAGTTACATCGGACCGACATATCCGACGACCAAATCTGTGAGCGGCGTGTTCTCACAACACTGCAGGAGAAAGGGCTTACTAAAATCATTCTATCAATTTAATTAAATTCATATGAAAAGTACAAACACATTGATTTGTGAATATAAATTTTAAGAATATCAAAATGTTCGAAACAAAAATAACTGAAAGAGAACTCGTTAATATTATTTCTCACTATCTGTTCTTACTAGCATGTTCCTTATATGGCGTTCTTTTACCTCTTAATAGGTAAATTACATTACGTCTGAAATGATTTGGAGAAGTCTCCCGTTCTGTGTGTGTACTTATAGGCTAAGCTACAGAAAACGATTGTCGAAAAGCCGAAAAGTTTCGAAAAAACCCTGGGGGTGGGCGGGGGGGGGGGGGGAGGCGACCCATACTAGCCATGTAAAGCAAATCGCTAGGAATGGAACAAAATAAACGGTATATTTCGAAGAAAGTCTCTATCACGGTTGACCTTTAATACGTTTTAACCTTAGTTGACTTTCAATACGTTTCAGCTTTAGTTGACTTTCAATACGTTTCAACCTTAGTTAACTTTCAATACGTTTCAATCTTAGTTGACTTTCCATACGTTTCAGCCTCAGCTGACTTTCAATACGTTTCAACCTTAGTTGACTTTCAGTACGTTTCAACCTTAGTTGACTTTCAATACGTTTCAGCCTCAGTTGACTTTCAATACGTTTCAACCTGAGTCGACTTTCAATAAGTTCAGTTTTGTGCAGCCATTCCTGACCATCAATTTCAGCCAATTCACACCTTGAGCACACGCACATCATAAAAAGCTTAAACTTACATCAACGAAATATTACAGCCTGCGGTATGACTCAAAAAAAAAAACTCTTATGGTAAAAAAAAAACTCAAAGAACACTATCAAACATACAACTCTTCCGACTGGTGTCATATCCCCGTGATGACGTCATGCTAAAAACAAAACATGACAAATTTTCTGACCACGTTAAGAGAAACTCGGTATGAGGGCAAGATTAGCACAGGATAAGCATAAACTAACACAAGATTAGCACTACAAAAACTGCTGTTGTACAACCCTGCAGCAATAACTAAACGTTGTGCGATGCTTTGAATACACCCAAGAAAATCGTTAATCAAGCGCATTTTAAAATGCACGATCAGCCTATTGGGTTGCCAGTTATTAGACATTGGTTGCTAGATAAATGCTGGATACTAGGAGGTGGGTGCTAGTTGAATGCTAGATCATATTCTCCACGCAGATCATAATTGGGAACCTTTTAAAATCTATGCCGTTCTTTCAATAACCTGCTCTTATAATTACTGACATATGTTCAAGTTTAAGACTGACCCACGGTCAATACAGGTAAACCTGCCACTTAACAATACTGTTATCTGAGGTTCAACAGTTTATCATTCAATATCTTATGTACATTTAAAACACTAGGGAAAAACTCTGTTAAGCAACAACATTGCTGAGGTTAAAAATAAAGGCAAAAATATAAAGCTTCTAAAAATATAAACCGTAATAGCACCATTGTAAGATAAGACCACTCGTCTCTATCACGACACACTACTAACTGTACAAACTGAACAATGCGCTGGCGGCCCAGTTCAATGTTTCTTTTCTTTCTTTTTTTTTTTGTCAACTTGTAACTCGTACCTTAATTTCGAAAGAATCCACAGATACGCGTGGAGTTAGAACTAGACAGCGCAGAGCCTAAACACGAGCTCATTCTGATCAACACAGAATATTTACAAATTCCCAGTTCTTCATTTACTTTGGGATTTAGTTTCTTAAGAGAAACTTCCAGTTCTTACCAATTTCCTTGGATGTTTTTTTTTCTTTGAAATACCCAATACCTGGGGTATGTAAAATTTTCCTATATTTCTTTTTAACTTTTAGAATTTAAAGATACTGGAAGACTTGTCAACAAAAGTTATACTCTCTTTACAAATGTTTTTTTTTTTTATTATTATTTATTTTTTTTACATGTCACGAGATGTTAGTCCTCGTTAAGCCTGGGTCCTTTCATGAAAGGACTCGCCTGGTCTTCAAATAGCTTGACCCGGTCTTTGAGTGACAAGCGGCGCTCTTCTTTGATCTCCTTCTTGACGTCACGCTTGTACTGTGAACTCTCTTTCTTGCGCAGCACAACACCACTGATGTCTACCTTGGTCTCGCTCTGCGCATGCGTCTCGCACGTGCGCACTGTTTCGAAACAACCCCGCGATTCGATCGACTTCTGGGAGTAGCTGAGGGAATAACTAGAGCTGGCGTGCCCCGAATCCTCGTGTCCCGACGCAGCAGCACTGGATGTAGACACATTGTGTGACGAAAGCTTCTCAAAAGATGACACTTTTACAGGAGATACTTTTAGCGGTGTAGGGATCTCAGACGCATGTGTTGTTGCTTTGGGTTGTATGGGCGAAAAGGTCGGGTTCGGTATGTTGGCACGGACCAGAGAATCGATCGTTATGTCCGTTGCGTCCGTCAATTCGCCGTCGCTTAGATCACCCGAACGCTGCCTGCCGTGGCTGGGTGCGTTCTGTCTATCCACCTTAGCATCGTGTCGTTTTGTTTTCTTTCCCTCACCCTCTCCTACACGGATGACCTTGACCTGCCTCGATTCCACCTGCCTTGGGGTTGATGACGAACCGGAAGCAGAACTCACGGAGCGTGGCGATGCGGTTACATCCAGTTTCGTGAAGGCTGAAGTCGAATGAACAGGCACTGCTGGAATTTGCTTATCTTCATTAAGCACGAATTTCTGCTGTTCGTTCGACCAGATGTACATCGACTTCCTTCCACTAGGACCGACGCCTTGCTTATTCTGCGAATCAATTATGTTTTCTACTTTTGATGCCTGGCTACCGATGCGAACATTGAACTCAAAAGTATGACCTCCTGGAACAAGAATCGGGCTTTTCTTTTCTCTACACAAATCCACATCCATGGATTTTGGTCTTAGCTGACTCGACGCCTTTTTCACACGTGGTGCTAGCTCTGACGTCAGTTTAGATTTGGCGTCTTGCAGGCGGGCGTCGAAGTCATGCATCTCCGCTCTCGGTTCCGGTGCGGTGAATGCTTTTGACAGCACCTTTTCCTGAATCAATTTAGCATCGAGTCTTTCCGCTCTACCCGTTTCTACGCCCGGAAACAGCTTCGGTTTCGCTAATTTGACATCCACTTTATTTTGGTTAAGATCTTGGTGTTCTTTCAACTGCCCTGTCTTACGCAACATTTCTCTTTTTACTCGAAATTGAAATCTGGCTTTAGTTGGAGTCGAAGAAGATTCCACGGATGGGTGAATACTAATCACATGTGTGCCCTCTGCACCGTCGGGACTTAAATCAATATTCGACAATGTCAATCCCTTGAGCTGTTTCTCGCCGTGCCCTGCCTCAGTACTGTCGTCAATGTACGGGAACCGCGAATGCTCTCGTTGTTTCAGCTGTGTCTCTTCTTTTTCTAAATCTTTGTAAAACGCCCGCTTGGCTTCATTTTTGCGGCTTTTAAGTTCATCGACTGATCTGGATGAAAATCTATTGTCACGTGACTTGTTATTGTTGTTGGCATTGGCTGCTTCCTGCCTGTGACGCAATTTCATACTCAACTCTAATTCGTCACTTTCATACGCTCCGTCAGGGACATCACAAACGCCATCTGGAGGCGGCGGCGCGCAGTTATCGGTACCGGAGCTATGGCTGATGTCACTCTCGCCACTCTCAGCGCAGAAGCCCGAATCTCCACTTTTACTCTTGAACTTTGACTTAAACTCGCTGCGCTGTTTTACAATTCGTGGCGTTTCCTTCTTCTTCGGTTTCACGGCATGTTTGAATTTGGGATCAGTAGAAATTAATTCCCCAAAAGCATTGTAACTCTCGCCAAATATAGTCTGTTCATGCAAATTAGGCGCGCTTTGCGAAATTTCTTTACTGCCCAAGAAGTGACTCACCATTTTGGCCACGCCCTTATCCATGTTTTTCGGAAGCTTTGGCAAGTCTCGCGCCTGATTGCGTTCAAAAGAACTACTCCGGCGGATCGGGATGGACTGTCGGCCATGTTGCGCTCTCGCCGACGTCCTGTCAAGGGAACGCGACCGCAGTTTGAGACTCGACTGCTGTGCTTTGTCATCATAATACGAGGATGGAATTTCTATTTTGACTGGGCTGGCGTCGCGACGCAACTTCCGGTATGCCATGTCGTCGTGGTACTTATCAAAATGACTCGGCTTCATCCGTAGCTGGGCTCGGGATGGTTCGGAATTCCGTTCCTTTAAATAGTCCGTTGTTGTCGCTGAAGGTAGAAGCACTCTTTGGTCCCTTTTCTCGGGTGACCTTGACCGCCGACGTGACCGATTGACAAGGTCATCATACACCGGATCTGGTTCATTATACAGTGACCTTCTCGCCGGCCTGTCACTATATTCAACAGATGGCGCTGGCGTTGATTTCGGCGACTGTGGCAGATAACTCTTACTCGGCACGCTCCGACCGGCTTGCACCGACGGCGGTATAGGGTGAGCCTTCCTATACGCCATGTCATCCGTTATCTTTCTGGGCAGAGACGATTCTGGCCTATTTAGTTCAGTGCTGATCGATGATTTAGAACCTAAGTCACCTCTGCCAGAATTCGCATGTGTGTTTTCTGGCTGCTGACGAGCATTTATCGGCGCTCTGTTGTTCTCTTCACTTTTTTCAACCGATAACCACTTTTTGGCATAATCAAAGCTTGGATTTTCCGCACCCTCGACATGCCTCTGTAGCATTTCCTCAAACTTCCTCACATTCGTTATTGATAGGCGTTTAATATTCGGCTCGTCACTGTCTTCGATCCCCGGTGGGAGGTTAAAGTCATGATTGGCAGCGCCACTCATCAAATTCTCATCATCTAGATTCAGCTTATCGTATGTATATTCCAAATCGGTGAGCTCGTCTTTTATCTGGGATCGCTTCTTCCTTTGACCATCCTTGTACGACACATAATCATAGATTCTCTGGTCCTTACCGTCGCTCAGGTACGAGAGAGAATGTGTGTGGCTGGACTCCAATTGGGGCGGAGCTTGGTTAGATTTGTTGAACACTTCTGATTGGATGGACGATACGCGCTTTTCATCCTGCTTGCAAAAAATTTGGTCAATCTTTTGTTTCAGAGGCAGAACAGCGGACTCGCCAGTGGGGCCGAACAGCCGCTCTTTGATACTGCTCACGCAGCCAGGGGGAATATCTTCTTTTGTGTTCACCAGGTTTTCAGCTGATCTGGCGGGGCGTAGCGTGGCTCTCGACTGACCAGCGCCCGTTGGCAGCGCTCTGTCAGGAGATTTCCTGAAACTCTGCGTTGTTTTTGCTTGTCGTTCAAACGCCGTGTGATGCTCCTCAAGTCTCGCCTCATCTCGTTTAGGTTCTCGCGGCAAACTCTTCGATCTCGCGGGTGCCTGACGCGCAGACGCGCCACTGGCGCTGCCCTTTCGCTGGCGGATAGATTCGATATCCACATAGACCTGGTGCTTGTTTGGGGACAGATCGCTCTCGTGCTGGGCGCGGTATTGGTCGCGGCCGCGCTGGATGTACGCCTCGTACTGGCTTGAGGCTGTGCCCTGCTTATGAGCGCTCACGTACTGATTCACCTTCTCCTCGTATGTGCTGTTAATAAATATATTGATACATATATAGCTAATATATCTCTGCAATATTATTTATGTATTTAATAAAATAAACTAAATATTATTTATATATTATAACAGACAACTATTTAGTTAGTCTATACTTTGAAACTGCTGGTTGCATAAAAATCTGTGCAGGATATTTCAAGTGTGTGTACGCAAAATTTTCAGTTTTCTCAACCACCCCAACCCTTTACCGTTACTGGTGAAGTACAACATCAGCGTAATCATGTCACCAAAACCCCCATCTACCCATACCCAGATAAGTACGACTATTTACAAAAAAAAATTCCAAAAATAACATTCTATACTAACCCCCCCCCCCTCCTCCCCCCCCCCCCCTTACTTTCCTTTTATTTCGCCAGACGCAGAAACAGGCAAATTACGGAAAAGGGTTGAAAGAACATATAGTCAAAACAACGAAATCAGGCATGCTTATAGGGGTAGCCTCACCCTACCTGTACCTTAATGGGTCGGACTTCTTCAGGTATGTCAATTTATCTTCCAGCTGCTTGGCAAACACCTGCAAATAATACAAAAACACACATATATAGTTCACTGCTGTTTGACCGACATCGTGTAATCTCAATGAATACTAGGCCACACCCTGGAAGTTGGGAGGGGAGGGGGGCGGGGTTGAGAGCCGGCTTACCAGTGAGTAAATCGAACTGCCTCAACATACAAGCTGCTTTGTGAACTAATCAGCAAGGTGTTGTATAAAAACGTGGCTACCTTTTGTTCGGCTGGGCTGAATTCAAAGACGGTGGCATCAGGAGGCGGGGGGTAGATTTGGGTGTAGGTCTTCTTTGATTCGCCTTTCGTATCTCCGCCCTTCTTTCTCCTGTGCATTTGTAGAACAGACATAATACATGAATGCGTATAATACCTACAATACCCTCACTACAAGCTCTCGTAACACAGGATTTCAAAGATTTCTTGAAGCTTTTATGGCACTGTGCGACTAAATTTAATCAAGTACGCCACTAAAACTGACTATGTCCCCCATCGGAGCCCAGTCCCAGTATTTGATTTTGTTTGGTTGGACTAAAACCCTTAAGCAATTCTCTCAAAATCCCAAGGACTGTACAAATTTTTAAAGTCCAGATGGGTCAATGTCCTTCGGCCGACTTGGCTCATTTACAATACCAACTTTTGTTAGCACTCGTACTACCTATATGTGCAATATTTCTCCAATCGATCAAGAAATGTAGGCTTGAGTGTGTTAACAAACTCACTCAAGTACCAACGACTGTGTGAATGTTTAAAGTCCAGCTGGGCCAATGTCCTTGGGCCCACGTGGCTCATTTACAATACCAACTTTTGTTAGCACCCACCCATGCAACCTATATGTAAAATATTTTGACAATCGGTCACGAAATGTAGGCCTGAGTCTGTTAACAAACTCACTCAAGTGCTCAATGAATGTGCAAATTTTTAAAGTCCAGCTTGGCCAATGTCCTTGGGCCGACCTGGCTCATTTATAATACCAACTCTTGTTAGTACCCACACTAACTATATGTAACATGTTTCGACAATCGATCAGGATCTGTAGGCTTGAGTGTGTTAACATAGAAGTGTGGGCCGACAGACAGACAGACCCGAAAACGATAGTCCGCCAAGTCGCGCCACTCGGCGGCGGGGGACTAATAAATAGTTATCTTAAATAAAATAACACATTAGGAGTATGGACAACTCGCCATAATGCCAACTCGCCATACTCCCCTATACCAACTCGCCATAAACCAAGTCGCCATAATTTCGGAAATGCTTACCAACTCGCCATAGGTCTTGCCAGCTCGCCATACTTTTCAAATGCCCTTTCGGCCTTATATATTTATTGGTTATAACAGAATGCTGACCTGTCCTTAACTGAGAATTGCAAGTCACACAACTCAAATTAGCCATGTCGTTTTCATAGTAGTCAGATGATTTGTTGAATTGATTTCAAGACCAAAAATTTTTTTTCCTTTTATACAGGAAAATTGCACTGTGTCGTAGTGTGATTGGTCTGTCGGGTTACCCAGTGACAGAGCTCTCTCTTCATTTTGCTAGTGTCATTGGCTAACTATGACTATGAATAATTGCAATCTCTCCCATTAACACTCCATTGTAATTTAATTTAAAAATAATTGCAATCTCTCCCGCTCAAAGTGGGATTGCAATTTCATTTCAAGAACAATTACAACATCTCCCGCTTATATTCCATTGTATTTCCAACTAATTGCTTCTTTCCCGGTTTTACTGAATTATTTTCATGTATTTCAATCAGGAATTGCGATCCATTGTTGCTAAACTTAAAATGGGCAAAACTTACAATGGTGTATAAAATTGAAGCTAAAAAAAAAACAAAAACAAAAAAAAACATAAAGTTAGACATGCATAAAAAAATGAAAGCATGAAATTATTCTTAGTTTCATAATGAAACTTTAGGTAAAAGAGGACATTCTCACGAAAATGGTGTGTAAAATGTGAGCAAAAAAAGTATTGCGAGTTGGTATAAAAGTATGGCGAGTTGGTTTCCAAGTCGCCATATGGCGAGTTGGTATACCATCTCGCAATATGGCGAGTTGGATTTATGGCGAGATGTCCTGACCCCAACACATTAAACTGCAGCATCCGTTGTGACTGACAAGGTAGGTATGTAGCACCAAGCTGATTTTATCATTCTACGCGCAACTTCTGTAAATGCCCCACGAGTGTGGATCCAGTGGAAGGGTTGCTGGGGGTAGCGGTTGCACTCGAGGGTGTGGCATACTTTATTTACTCCCCCCCCCCCCCTAAATTCGTGATTTTTGTTGGGGGGAATGCGCCAATGCCCCATTACCTGTCACCCTGAGGTTCCGGCATCTGTGCTCTCCCTCGCGCTTGTGCGTATGCCTGTGTGTCGGGTTTGTGTGGCGGCATTGCCGACGGCCCGTAGTCGTCGTTCTCATGACGTGTAGGCTGCCGAGGAAAATCCGTTCTATAAGCTGGAATGCTTCCCATTGGTCGATCGCTCCCATACATCTCCCAATCCTCTGATTGGTCATTTCTCTGTGCAGGTACAAGTAGTTCCTCAGCCTGACGCGTAGGAATATTACCTACCCGATATGCACTATTGCGTGCAGACCGGCTGTAAGACGACGGCCTATGACGCGGAGCCGCGTCTCGGCGATCGGGTATGTACTCGCGGACGTAGCGATCGCGCTCGCGCGGAGAAGCGTCCTGCCTCCTACTCCGCTGGCCAGAATACATCTGATCCTGTTCATAGGGTGAGTAGTAGCCGGGTTTATGGGATGGAGGGGACAGCAGTCTTGCTCTTGAATTCTGCACATCGAAGGGTGGTTCAGTGTAGTTCCCATAGTAACCGTACGGTTTGTAATCAGATGCGTAGTTTCCATGGTAACTGTACTGTTTACTATTTGATGATGCGTAGCTGTCACTCCTATGTAAAACAAAACATGTACCAAGCCGAATTAGTGGAATGGTCGACAAAGATATTTGTCGAAATATCTTTACATACGGGAGCTAGACGTCTACCAGTCATTTTTTTTTTCAGATTTAGTGCACAACAAATTTGCTGGGTTAATTACTCTTTGACTTTAAAATCAACAATGATAGTGACTCATAACGGGAGTACTTCTATTGACAGGGCTTATTTGTATAAGACTAGTCTTGGCGCTGTTATTTATTAAGCAGTCTTGTTATCAGCAAGCAACTGTTTGGAAATTAATACGGGCACCGCAATGGAGAAATACCGTTAACTCAGTGTGTACATAAGGCACAAAAGGTGTGGGTTTGTGGGTGACTGCGTCGCATGAGCAGCTTAAGTCGTTAATAAACTAACAATGCATCTTCACTGTGTACACTCAAGGGGCTTGTTCTAGCATTTTATCGACAAATATTAGGCCTACTCTGGAACAAAAAAAGTCAATTTACTTTATTTCACTATTTACTTTATTATAGTGATTTAAATCGCGAATTAAATCACAGATTTAAATCATACCAGCCCTGATATATATGCGTGTTTTTTTTTATTTATTTATAATTGCCTGCACTTAATCCGATAATCCGATATTTCTTTTTACCTTAGAACAGATACAAAACCTAACATATAACGGTAATCACGGTTCGCGTTGGCGGGGTTTTTGTCCACTTTGTGAGCATTTTTTACGAAGTGAATCACTTTTTTCGGAACCCACCGAGTTTTTCTGGACCCAACTGAGTCACACTTTCCTTTTTTGACTCACTTTCCTGAGAACCCAGCGCGAACCCTGACGGTAATGTTTTATATTTATCACCTCAAAGCTTACTTACATAAGAATTTACATTGTTTTTGACTGACAGACTCACATGTAGCCATAATAAACGCATGGAATTCGTCATAGGTTCCAAAAAAAGTGTGTGAAATATGTTTGTTGATTTGTCCGATGTGATATATATATTAAAAATAAACTATACTAAAAGAACTAAAATAACATTACCAAATTAATGCATTATCTTGTTATAAATAGCAAAAAAAAAAAAAAACCGAACCGAAACCGTGATTGGGCTTTTCGGTTTTCGGTTCGAACCGAACCGAAGCCTTTTCTCGGTTCTCGGTTTTCGGTACGAACCGTCACACCTCTAACACTGACCATGAAATTCTCCTTTGGAACAAAGATACATGAATTTACTATCTATGTTAAAGCTGTGAGTGATAAAATGAGATATAATCCAATGACTTCACACTTTACGTGATCAAGATTTCAAGTGATTTTTTTTTTTTTTACCCTAACCCCCAAAGTCACGACCCAGATTACCAAGTAACCCCTTACACTGCAGTGTATTGGCACTGGAAAGAAAGTAAGGCCGAGTCCTCTCGTGCGGTCTCTGAAATCGCAAGGCAAGGTCACAAAGTTGCCCTGATTAACATGCGAATTTCCCCCAATTTCTTCAAACATCTGAACCTTGCGCCAAAAGCCATCTTGTCGATTGAATAAAACGTGAATAAATTGCAATCCCAAGGAATTTCTTGACACCTCAACCTCCCTCTCCCCTCCCCCTCCTTTCCCTCTACCCAGTATAACATAAGACCACTTTCAAAAGATAACCCACAAAATTCAAAACGTTTCCACGCCTACGGGCGTGAAGAGTAGTAAAACAAGTCAAGTGACACCTTCAGTGCACTCTTTTTTTTTTTAAGATCACAAAGTACAAAAGTTATCAGTGAAAATGATAAATATCCCCCGCTACGAACTACGGTCGAATAGAAAATAATGCGACGTCGCAAAACTTCAGTATAGATATTTTCACTGTAGCAAAAATCAAAAGCCAGGCTTGAATAGCGGCTGAGATATCGCGTGCACAAAAATGCACTCTAGGCAACAGAAATACTAAAACATTGTCTGTTTTCAACAAGTCGCCATTTCGTCGTTTTTTTTGGTCGAATCGAAAAATAATGCGACGTCGCACAACTTCAGTATATATATTTTCACTGTAGCAAAAATCAAAAGCTAGGCTTGAATAGCGGCTGAGATATCGCGTGCACAAAATTGCACTCAAGGCAACAGAAATACTAAAACAACAAGTCGCCATTTCGTCGTTTTTGGTCGAATCGAAAAATTATGTGACGTCGCACAACTTCAATATATATATTTTCACTGTAGCAAAAATCAAAAGCCGGGCTTGAATAGCGGCTGAGACATCGCGTGCACAAAGTTGCACTCTAGGCAACAGAAATACTTAAACATTGCCTGTTTTCAACAAGTCGCCATTTCGTCATTTTTTTGGTCGAATCTGAAAATAATGCGACGTCGCACAACTTCAATATATATATTTTCATTGTAGCAAAAATCAAAAGCCAAGCTTGAACAGCGGCTGAGATATCGCGTGCACAAAGTTGCACTGTAGGCAACAGAAATACTAAAAAATTGCCTATTTTCAACAAGTCGCCATTTCGTCATTTTTTGGTCGAATCGAAAAATAATGCCACATTGCACCACTTCAATATATATACATTCACTGTAGCAAAAATCAAAAGCCAGGCTTGAATAGCGGCTGAGATATCGCGTGCACAAATTTGTGCTTCCAAGGGTCGCCAGACGGACGGACAGACCCGAATACTATAGTCCACCGCTCCGCGCTACGCGGCGGCGGGGGACTAATAAATGGCGTTAAACAATGGAAGTATCATTCAACAAACCTTTGATGCAGGTCTGGTGGCGCACTCCACGTACTCCTCTCTAAATCCTGGAGAGTTCCAACAGGTGTCCTTCCGGGAACGAAAGCGCCATCTGGTGTCCACTCAACGCCTGCACCATCCTGCACCAGGGTGCTGTATGGATCAGTGACGTCAGGAGGTGCTAGCAATTCAGGTGGAGGCGGGGGCAAATCGAAGTCTTCAGCTGGGCGGTTCTGCCAAACACCTAAATCTGAATAGGGGGCGCTACGCTCAGAAGGGGGCGGAGACTCAGGCTGGTACCCGGTGTTCCATATAAGCACAGGCTGGCGCGCTGCAGGCCTTGGGGAGCTGTGTGGTGAGCGATAATGGGTGTCATTACGAAGTGGCATTGACGGTGGCGGAGGTATGTAGTCACGTGCCGTATCATGTGACCGCTCTGGTCTGTAATCGTACTGCTCAGGATGTGAATGACCACCATCGTCATTCGCAATGTACGGGAGAGATTGCGATTTTAGCGCAGAACGAAGTGGTTTCTTCGGTGCCTTTTTCTTACTGTTTGCTGGTTTTTCCACCCCCGCCGGGCCCGTGCTGTATGCATCCACATGAGGTCTTCCTTTTCGTGATGAACTAGAATAAGGCTGCTGTGGTTGATAGCAGCGGGGTTGACCGTAGTCATCATCATTTTCACCGTGTTGAAAATCGGGCATATAGGGCTGCCGATGGTGGACCGAAGAAAAGTCGTTCAAATCCCGGGATCGATTATAATAAACTTTGTGATCGGGTTCTAGTTTAGCATACGACGGTTTCTCAAAGTCTGCCTTGATTTGTGCCATGCCCACACCCTGGCTGCTTTCATAATCGTACTGCTCGTATGGCAGCGGTTGTGCACGGGATTGTGTCTTCTGGGTGGGAGGAACAAATGTCTGTGAATGGCCCGTAGACGGTTTCGAATCGTGGTAACGTGTTGGCACGGGATCGTGTGATGGTGACGCGACCGTGACGTCACGATAGCCTGGAGCGGCACTGCGATGCTCTCGTGGTGGCGCGTACGTATCTCTATGAAAACCTGGAATTTGTCGTTGATTTGGTGGCTCATTTACGTTCTCGCGATGCCACGATGACGTACGATGTGTTGGTGACGTTACTACATCGTTATGGCAAGTATCTGATGAATACTGATTGGCTGGCACCGAGTTTAAATCACGATGGAAACTGGAACCTGTTTGTTCGTGCGTGGGTATTGCATATCTATCGTCATGGTAACCGGATGGCAACTGCTTGTTAGTTGCCGCAAATTGGCTGTCGTCATGGTAGCCTAAAGCTTTCTGTGTCTCCACCGGTGGTGTATACGTGTCGCCATGGTAACTTGACGGTGTCTGTTTGGGTGACGCAAAGGCATCGTCCTGTTCGCTGCTGCTGTTATGCCGCTGTTTTAATTTCTCTTGCTGTGTATGGAGGTAGTTCTCAGAATCCAACCAGTACGAACCCTCGTATTGCCCCTGTGACTGGTGCTTCTTGTCAAGGTATCTGCCTACAACAAAGGAATGAACACTGGACTCGGTACTGCAATCTTGTAGTCAGATCCAGGGTCTTGAGGGTGAGGGGGTCAATTCCTCGCCTACGAATCTCGAACTACACTACATCTAACAGCATTTTAATTAGAGCGATATAGGGCAGGTGAACCTGGTAACGAGTCCCTAATCTGAGGACACCAAAACGCAGCAATACAGCATGTGTGCGTTACCTGACTGCGCCGGGTGCATCATGAATTCCGGCACCTCTTTCACAAAACCTCTCTGCTCGGCTGGTGCCTCTAACGAATAAAAATAACGAAAATTTAAGACCAATGTTAGCATTCTGCAACGCGCAATCATAAACACCACATCGATTCCCTAATATCAGTACATCAGAACATATTTACTGATGCCCTGTGAGCTATCTAGCATCAAAGTTTACACAATTTTGACGATCATCCAAATGCCGCAGTAACCATGTCATTTACACATAAAGATAATATGCCAGTCTGGTCATTTATAAGATATTAGTTATTCGGTGACGTCACTTATCACTTACTGGACCGTTTTTCGTCCACAATGGCAGTCTGTCGTGTGTGGTGAATCTTCCGCAGTACGTACTCATACTCGTCTGGGGGAATTTCTTTCTTCCTGTAAAAGCCAGCATGAAGTGTTGACAGATGAGCATGAAGTGTTGACAGATAAGCATGGAGTGTTGACAGGGTATTATTTGAACGAAATGGAAATAGCATCACCTATCGAGCTTCATTAATCTTATGATTTATACAAAGAAAACCATCCCGCGTTGAACGCGGTGACCGAAATCAGGAGAAATGCACGGTTCTACGCAACATAAGCCCTCTCCCTAACACGTTCTGGTTACCATTCCTTCCCCCATCCTTCCTCCTCCCCCATCCATCCATTCGATGCCCGTAGCCAAAGCAATGGACTCTCTGTACTGCGGATCGGCACTATAAGGCATGCTTCCACGGCAATCTGGAGCTCTCCCCAAGACGTTCCGATCACCTCTCTTCCTTCTCCCCCATCCATCCACTCCATGCCCGTAGCGAAATCAATGGACTCACTGTACTGGGGACCGGCACTCGGCACCGGAGAGCTCCTCACCGCTTGACTCCTTGGAGGAATGACGGCGAACATATTCTCTGGCAAACATAAATATCACATTTATGTTAATAAAACCGACGTAATAATAATCTTTTTCGCGTTAATTTCGACGTAAAAGCTTACATAACTACCAGTTAATTGTGCTGCGCCGAACTATAACTTCGTTACTCAACAAGACCTTGTAGTCGGGACGCTCATGAAGGGGAGGTGTGGAGATATTTACAAGAAAAGCAAAGAAAACCACTAAATAAAAGCCAGTAAATTCTAATGTCCATTCTGATCTCGAGCTAACTTTTTATTTCAAAATGCATCACATGTCACATAAATCCCCCAAACCTTCCGATCAAAAAAAAAAAAAAAAAACTTGTTTAAAATCGTAATCACGTTTTAATACATACATTTATAAAACATGTTTCACCGGACAGCTTTACAAAACAATCATACAAATTGCAAGTAATTTAACAAACAATGCCAACAGGATTCAAACCATTCAACATCAAGCTTTTTTTCCCACGAATATTTGATAACGATACTCAGCACTGATTTTCAGTCTATAACACCAACAACACCGAAAAATTTTATCTGGAATACAAACAACACAATGAAATGTTCTAGAATGCCGCAAACATATTCGACTTTTTTGTCCCATGGATTCCTGCTCAATGCAACTGCTGCTGCAGACTGTCGCCCTAACAATCGACGAGGTCGTGTAGAATCTCGATAGTTCAGGCTTCAGCGCTCGGAAAAGTTCAACGACACCACAGGATCCCGGATCACAGGCCGTTAGTTGCCCGCGAATGAGACCAGACTGTCCATGGTGCGAGAGAGAAGACCGCACTGGGCATTAAAGCAGACGGTTCCATGCGTACACTCCTTGCCGCACAACGGCTGGCACAATGCGTAGTATTCACCCAAGTTCACATTCAGTCGCATAACACGGAAGAGTTCGGTCCACGACAGCTAATACAGCCAAGAACAGCCACAGCTCAGCCAGGAAAGTAAGGAATTCTGTAAAACAAAGCAGAAGTCAGAGTTATTGATGTAACTTGGTCAGTGGTACCAGGGGAAGAGGGCAGCGTTTTGTGGGATATTACTTCAGAATTCCCACGCCGACAGTATCTGGAGCGCGAGGTATTCAACAGACATGTCCAGAGCCACATACAGCCACAGCCAAGCCAGCACATCAAGGAAAGCTGCAAAACATAAAGCCAGGATTATGTAATATTTGCACGGGTAAACGGGTTGGTGGTGAGTGAAGGAAGTATCATTAAAATTCAACATCGATAGCGTCTGTCCAAAACAAAAAGCGCCCGACAGACACATAACAGACACCTTGCGCATGAACATGACTTTTCATTTCATGTATTGGTTACTGATGCTTTGGCAGACACCGGGAGGTAAAACTTGCTCAATTCTCACGTCTCTGACTAACACTCAGAACTTTCTATGCAAACTGTTTAATTTTCTAAAAAGTAAGAAACTGCCACAGGTCACCCGACAGTAAATATATCATGAACGGAGCAGCAGCTCCTGACATGGCCTGAGGATGATGTTCGTCAGGACAGGGGGGAGAGGGGGGGGGGGGAGGTTCATCAGGAATGCTAAGTGCTTAATCATTACGTAATCTTTCTGAAAAGTTACCTGAATAAGTGTCCCCAGTGGCAGCGATGTACATTTGGGTACATTCTTGCTGCACAATGGCATGGCACAATGCGTGGTGTTCGGTTCTGACGGAAGAGCTCGGTCCCTGACAGCTACTACAGCCAGGAGCAGCCACAGCTCTGCTAGCACCGCAACAGATTCTATTAAATATAAACCACGGTATAAGTAACAGTTACTAATGTGATCTGGAGTGGCGTTGGGGTTGGGGCGGTTGGTGGCATATTATCTAAAACTACCACGTCGACAGTGTCTGGGATGCCAAGTACCCAACAGACACAACTACAGCTTGAAACAGCTTCAGCCATGCCAGCACATCAAGGAAAACTGAAAAACATAAAGCCAGGATTATGTAACATTTGCATAAGTACCCCGAGGGTGGTTAGGTGAGGAGGGCTGGCGGTTAAGGGGATTATTATTAATAAGAAATTGGACATTATACCCTGCCGTAAAAGCGAAGATAATTAATAAGTTAGAGCAGACCGACGAACTTTGATAAAATTTCGATTTGGTAAAAGGCCTCATGGGCTGATAGAACTCAGCTGAGCTAAAAACCTGAACTCAGGAACCTCAACTGCTAAATAATAACAATTTTCTCATAAGTTACCTGAATGAGTTTCCAATCGCACCGATGTGTAAATGGCTTGTTGCCACAACACTTCTGCTCAGGGGGTTTCCGCAGCAGACTACTGCCACTAAGTTACGAACGTACGTGAACCTCGGTTCTAGTTGGGTGGAAATCTGTTAAAAATAACACACGGAATACACGAAAGTCAATGGTTAATATCAAGATGCTGGTTATTTAAATTTGAGGAGAGTTATTTCTATACTTGTGATAAATGCACATGAATCATAAATCCCATTTCATACAAAAAAAATGATGCTCAATGATCCTCTAAGAACAAGCAATGTTGTAGACACTGTACAATTGACAATATTAATATCATACTGTTATGATACTCGACCATCAGATAAAGTTAGAAACACATCCACAAATTCGTGGCATTTTTATCATGTGTTCATTCAAACCAATACGGTTGAAATGGCAAAAATTATTGGCAAATTTATAAGTACGAATATTCAGTTATCTGTTGATATCTTAAAGGGACCATTTTGTGAGTCATTTTTACCGATAGAACCTCAAGGAAATAATAACTTTTCCTCCCGGGAAAAGGGTACTCCTTATGTGTGTCACCAGTGAATTTCATTCTGCATTTGGTTAAAAAAAAACTTCGCATTTAGGGGTCGTTTTAAAAACTCGTGGACACGCATGGCAGCCAGGTGGTACAGGTTCTCCACCAGACGCTGATACAGTGGCTCTTTTGACACCAAATAAATACTTGTTTGTAGAACACTTTTCTCCCCCGTGTTTTTTTTTTTTTTTTTGTAATTCTGATTTCACCAATACTATGGCGTCGTGAATGCCGAAAAGGGGGTTGTTATACAGCAGAAAAGCTAGCTCCAATAAGCGGTCCGCTACTGGGATTCGGCGCCTGACAAAGAAATATACATACCAAGTAAAAATAATGATCAGCTCACTTGGAGCTAGAGAAAACCGTGAATATTTTCTTGTGCTGTGGCGCCACTAGGGGCTGAGAACCGTAAGGGACTTCAGATATGGCCAAATCATAACTCAGTCATCCGCGTACATTTACTTAAGAGAAATTATTCATGGAGCAACTAAGGGATTATAAGTAGATTACCGCACGGAAACACAGGCCACGCTTTATTGGACGTATCTGAGAAAAAGTAATAAATCCAGATGTTTCGAAAATTTTCCAATAAGACATTTCAGATAACGTATCGAAAGTGAAAATTGCTGCTGGGAGCTTTGGTGCTTTTCTCTATATTAGAAAGTAATCCAAATTGCGAATTACTGTTGTCAATAGTTGCATTACTACTGACTTTAATGTAAGTTTTCGTAGGTTAGTTTTGAATCGATGTAAGAAAAGCAAACTGTTGGGCGATAATCGCATGCTTTTGCGCAGAAAAGGATTATGGGAAAATTATCTGAATGTAAAGCTCGACACACTCGAAAATGTTTCGAAAATCAGAAAATGTTTCTTGTTTTTTCGACAATGTCTCGAAACATTTTCGAGAAATTATCCTTGCCAGACGTAAATATGTCCCCCAACCCCGCGCTTACCGCAAATGCTAAAACATATGTACCGCAAATCTCTATCCCGAGTTCCTTGACTATCCGGTAAAGGTCTCTTTATAGTAAACAAACAATTCTTCACATTATTTTACTTCAGTGACCATGGAAATTCTTCAGTATAATAACATAAATAAATAATTCCAAATCTAAATAATGAAAAAAACTAGAGCTTCACACAGACACGATATCCGTGTAACGCGGATAACCTATAGATTCAGTGCTAAAGTCGTTTTTGAAAGTGCCATACTACTGCCACTTAAATCACGTTTTTAACAATTCTAACAGTTTTGCATTTTTTACTATAGACAAAACATAAGCTTTATATTTAAAAAATATCTGTTTTATCCGTGTGCACTTTAAAAATGTAAGAATAGTTTGGGAGACACAGCCCGGACGACACTTTAATCTTGCAGACAAAATTATATGAGAACGTGAAGTTTTACTAAATTTCAAAATACTTCACCTTTACAATTTTCCACGAATTCGAACAAATATACGACGTTGCACACCTGCAATATGTGCTCTATCTGTGTATGATATTTTTCAATAATCGAAAAAGACATCATTCATTTTTGTCTGTATTCCAAAAATCCAAATAAAAACACGATGATGCACACATTCCACGTGTGTCTTATCCGAGTGTAAAATTTCAAGACATTCCGACTTATAGTTTCGGAAATATAACCCGGACAAGAGTTTCCATTACGTGGACAAAAACTACATACACAGTAAATTTTACCAAATTTCAAAACCGTCATTTTGATAATTTTTCATGGCGTTGCACAACTTCAGTCTTCAATATGTGCTCTATCTGCATGTAAAATTTCAAAACAATCCGACCTAAAGGTTCGAAAATATAACATGAAAACGACGTGGCGTATGGTGACAAAATTGCACAAATGTTAATTTTTACCAAATTTCCAAATACTGTCATTCTGACATTTTTTCGTCAATTGGAATAAATATATGAAGCTACACACCTTCGAAATGTACTCAGTTCTTATGTGAAATTTCAAAACAATCTAATTAATAGTTTTGTTCCCCCCTAGGCTAGCTTGCCCCCCGGGGGGGGGGGAGCTATACAGGAGGCAAGATAAACTGTTACACCGTTCCACTGAACAGATAATTGGTTGCTATTCACTGTGCATGATGCACTTCACTTATAACTTATTAACATAAAGACTTAATTCTAAAAATTCTGGACATAAAAATAATGCTACAGATTCTATGCATTGCAAACTTTACTCACCTTTCAAGTAAATCCATTGGTTTTCAAAAATTACTACAGCGCCAGGATCGTGAAACCAAAATTGCTGGAGCGAAGAACTTATCTATTTTTTAATACACGTCTCATCATTGTCTGTTTCGAGACTAAAAAAAAATTATGGCGTAAAATGTTATGTCAACTTTGGACCATGTCTTCGAGGGCGGCTGTATAGAAACCGCACAACACATACGGAATAAATGTAAGCCTTGATTACTTTGATCAAAACCTTAAATATTACCAAACCTTCTTCAGTAAAATATAATAATTATCCATTAAAACTAATCATAAAAGTTTCGCCCTTGAAGATAAAACTTGTACAGCGAAATGAACGTTTAAAACCGCGTTTTGTTTCCATATCGCTTGGCGCTGTATATCACTCATCTCGTTACTCCGCTCTGCGCGTGTTACATGTCAAATTCAATATCACTTCAGAACAACCTTGTATTCCTCTGGGGCTTGTTTATTATTATTATTATTATTATTATTATCATTATTATTATTATTATTATTATTATTATTATTATTATTATTATTATTATTATTATTATTATTATTATTATTATTATTATTCCGGAATGTGCGCGTACACAAGAGTCTAATTCAGCTCACGCTCCAGAGAGCGACTTTGCCCATAAAAATCATAACAAGCCCAGAATTTTACGAAAACATATTCACTACTAGAAAGGAAAATGCAATCCCACATGTGTATATTTGTCACAATATATCAGTAAAACTGACTGGCGTGCAATCACAGGATTTCAATACGACAAGCACCCACTGAATAGGTCAATTGTGCTGTATTTTCATAGTTTTCCCATTTTCCCAATTTTTTGTGAAGATCTCAAAATAACCCCTCGTTGCACAGTTCCACTATATAGTTTTTGCATATGCAAGAGAACAATTGATTCGCTTCAATGGTTACGGAGATATGGCGCCGACAAACACCCACTGAATAGGTCAATTGTGTGGAATTTTCAAAGTTTTCCCATTTTTTTCCAATTTTTTGCTAAAATCACAAAATAACCTCTCGTTGCACAGCTTCACTATACAGTCTTTGCATGTGTAAGAGTGCAATTGATTCGCTTCAATGGTTACGGAGATATGGCGCCGACAAACACCCATTGAATAGGTCAACTGTGTGAAATTTTCAAAGTTTTTCTATTTTCCCAATTTTTGCGAAAATCTCAGAATAACCCCTCGTTGCACAGCTCCACTATATAGTCTGTGCATGTGCAAGAGAACAAGTGAATCGGTTCAGTGGTTACGGAGACATAGCGCCGACAAAAACAGTGTCGAAGAACGGACGGACGGACAGACGGACCGGAATCCTATAGTCCCCTGCTTCGCGCTAAACGGCGGCGGGGGATTAATAACAATTTAACCGTTGTTATATAACGGCCAATCTCTGCAAGGATCTATTCAGACCGAACGGCCGTACAGGTTGGCTGTTGGACAACAACGCAATTTAAGAAGAAAAGTTACTTCCCTGTGTTGCTGTCCAACAGCCAACCTCTACATTGGTTCGAGCTGTTGTGCACCCGTTTAATAGACAAACCCACTGGAGAACATCCGCTTTGTTCTTGGGCATGAAAATTATATCACCTCAGAGGTGTTAGACACAGTGATTTTCGTTTTATTTTTGTTTTTGTTTTTTTTTTTTTTGTTTTTTTTTTTTGTTGTTTTTTTTTCGAGTGTTTATTTCCTTTTTTTTCTGTCGCTGCATACCCCCGCCCAGCGCATTACCACACACAGCAAATAAAAAGGGCTACCTCTTGTATTCTTCAAATTTCTTTTTTTCTTCTTGAATGAGAGATTTGGCATCTAAACCGCGTTTGGACGATCCGGATTTTTCCGAAAGCTGTGACGTGGGTGTATCGGTTGTCGACCTCGTTTCGCTCTTACCACCAGCGTTTCGCTGCTTTTGAAGGATATTTTCCGTGAAGGGAAAAATCTCCACATGTTCAGCGCGGGACTTGCCTCTGGGGCTAACTGCAGCCTCTTCCTTTGGAACTTGAGATTTTTTAATGTAGCTTCGGCTTTGCGACATATTTGTGACTTTCAAATTTGGAAGATTTTCGAAAGATGAGTTTGACCCTTTATGTTGGGTGAATCGAGCGCTATTCGCATCGGATATCACCTTTTTCTCGAAGTTATTCACTTCCAGTTGATTTTTAGGTCTAACATTGCTTTGGCGACTTTCGAAGCTTTTGTTTTCTTCTGATTGGTTGCCTTCTTGATCGCTGTGCACGGATTTCAACCTCTTTTTCATCTGTACGAGAAAGTCATTGGTGTTGTCATCACTGCTGTTCCCGTGCTGTGAAGGCACCACCGTGTAGGCGGGTTCTGTAATAAAGATTTCCTTTTGAGTCTCGTCCTCTTTAAAGAGCTGCCGATTGGCGGATTTTTCTGCCTTATTTTGCATGAGAGCACCGTGGTGACGAGCATGCCTTTGATACCTAAAACACATAAAATAACACTGAACATGTACAAATGTAGTCATAATCTTAACTATAACATTTTGGATGTCTAGAAATATTCATATTGATTTGCAGAAAATTAGATTTTCACAGAGAAAGAATGATGTTGGAGCAAATTCCGAAATAAAAAAATATAGTGTGTGGTGTAAAGATCTAGAAAACAACTTAACGAAAAGAATACATTACCACTCACTGCAAACAGGTGCCACTCAGAAAACGAAGGAAAGTGGAATTATGTAACTAATTTTAGATGCCAATTCTAAAAATGCAGCACCAATACAAAATCTAACACAAACAATTAATGCAGACAAGCGATTTCTGTATGATAAGCAATGTTGGTTAATTTAGTTGCCAGATATGAGGGCACAAGTTTCTTTCCTGTTCCCGATTTTTCTTATTTTCTTTCAAAGATAAGACTAGGAGTTCCACGAAACACCGAAGTTACAGATGATTTTATACTTAAAACTAGAACCTCACTTCGCTAGCGAAATGTTAAACACTTGACAAAAATTAAAACGCAAAAATACTTCCTTCAATGGGTTATTTCTTGAATAATATATTGCAAACAACACAGCTTGAATATGTCTTATAAGCCGAGTAGTGTTTGGTTTCTGTTGACTTAAGGTTTTATTGACTGATCTAGCGTATGCCGTGTTAGCTATTTACGCAGTGAGAGCTCGCACAAAGCTCACTGTGCAACTGTGTGTGATGTGGGTTAAATGCTACGCATTTACTTGCAAAAAATGCACTCTTTTCACATGGCGTTTTAACAATGAAAACGAAATCAAAGACGAAAATAAAAAGTGACATGCACATGTTCAGATCAAGCTCTTCATAAGTCCCAAGTTTCATGGTCGTAGGGCCCATAGTGTCAGAGGAGAAGAAGACACAAAAAATCGGAAAAAGTGTCAAGAAGAAAAAAAAAAGGACGAATTTTGCTCGCACAAATTCATATAACTCTTGCAAGCCAAAGGCTTGTCAAGTGTTAATGATAACAGGTTTCTGTTTTATCGCTATGCTTGAGCTGTAATTATACGATAACAAAATAAAAGAAATTTTAACTGGCTTCAAGATACCAAAGAAAAGATACAACTTTACAGCTGAACGGGAACAAACTGTGGATTACCACTCCTTTAAAGTGAAATATGAACAGAACAAAAAGGCGTTCCAACACCAAAATGGATTCTTTCAGGTGTTACAAAATACAATGCCATTCTCACTTATATGCAATATTTAAAGATTTCTCTATAATAGAGCTCTGTTCATTAAGAAATATCTCCATTTTATAGGGAGATATCCTACCAGAGCTTATTTATAATTTATTGATTATTTATTTATAATTTATTTAAACTTTATTTATTCATTTATTATTTATTTATTTCTTACTTATTTATTTAGTTCTATTTAGTACCTACCTGCGGAGTGAATCTTGAATACTGTTTTGTTGTATAGCATGCAGAGTCTCGTCGCTGACACTCTCTAGGGCCTTCCTCCGGCGCTGTAGCTCGGCGAACCTGTCGTACTTATCCTTCATCTCCTCGCTACCCGCTTGTTTCTTCACGCTTTTCGTGCCCATCAGTGGCGCGCTCTGGCGGCGGGGATTGCGGGTAAAAGCCGGCTCTTGGGCGCGTTTCTGAGCACTCGGACTGCCCATTTTGATACCACTGCGGGGGGATGCGGGTGGATTCTGATCAGCAGTTTCTTGTTTCACTTCATCACTTGAAGCATTGAGTCTGTAACAAAAAACAAGCGCACAGATGTGAAAATTGATAATGCCTTTTTTTTTTGTTATCTAGGGTCTGTTTTCGTCACTCTGACACAAAACTTTATTTCAAAACATTATGACACTGGGCCAGGCAAAAGGGAATTTCCTGTTATCATTTCAGTTCCACTTTGTATATATATGTTCAAGTGCATCAACGCCTACGAGATCTCATCTTTGTCTTAAAAAGACAGTTACTTTGTTCTGGAAACAGAAAGTATCTTTTTGAAGCCTTTTTTTTTTTTTTTTTTTTGAGTAGATAAAACATTCCCATTTAGCAGCTGCGAGCGTTTTCAGCAGGATTCACCAGATACTGTTTTCACAAACGCTAACTAATGTTCGATACCGATATTCATCACTGCCAAGAAATAAATCCGTAAATCATATAAGAGCCGGGATAAACTCGTGCATGTACCTGGTAGCATGGTGAGATATCTCGGGTTGTAACCTAGACAGTTGTGAGGGGGGGGGGGGGTGATGGTGGGGTGGGGGAGAGATGGGCAGGATGAGGAGGTTGGCGTGGAAGGGGCGTGCACAGGTGTGGATCCCGGCGGGGATTTGATTGGTGTTCGTAGACGGTTTTGGCGGGACCACATGGGGCATGAATGAGTCGAGTTGCCGAGGTGGGGAGGGGGGGGGGGGTAGGGGGATATTGCTGCCATCCCTTGCAAAGAACTGAACGGCTGAACCCAAAATAGGGATGACGGTGGGGACCTGGATTCTACATTTTGTCTATGTGTAGGGGGAGGGGGGTTGGCTCAACTCCCAATAAATCCTCTAATCCGCTTTTGTGTCCAGGTATTGCGTACCCTTTGCTCCCCTTCCCCACCCCTCCCTTCTCCCCCCCCCCCCCCCCCCTCTCTCTCTCTCTCGTAAAAAAACTATGACCAAGTGTCGTGTTGTTTACGCGCTAAAATGTGAGTAATTTAAGTTAAATGAGCAATTTTTTGAACCCGCACAGGCTTTTTTTTTTTAGAAAACATACTCACTATTAAACTGCAGTATCATTCATGATATCCATGACCTCTGTGTGTTGTGATCTACCAGACCTGGCGTTTTTGTTTTCGAAAGACAGTAAATCCTTGAAACAGATATTTTTATCTTATCCGCGACTTGTACATTAAAAATACCCAAAAAAAAAAACGAAATGTGTATCGAAATGCTCCTCCTGAGCTTGTGGCAAGTTCTGTTCTGTTGATAGTTCCCTTGATATAGTTTTGTATCGGAGCAAACTCGCATTGATTGTGTAGATTTACACCGTGAAATACATGCAATAAACACTTGTGAGCCGTTAAGTTAAACAGTGTACTGTATTTTTTCTTTTTGTTTTGCACCAAGAACCACCGCGACTAAATTTTGCTCCGAGCTCTTCTTTAAACTGCTAAATTGGAACAATGTTATAAAAACAAAGAGCGATACAAAAGACTCTTGCATTCTGCTTGCAACAACATTGGATTCCGCTCTTAAAGTCGGCTGCATGTGGCTTTTTTATCTGGCAGCTAAACCGTGAAATGTGTATCCGTATCATAACTGTTATATGTGGCTGCATTCACAAATAAACACCAGGAAAAAAACAAAAACACACACACACGCAATGTTTTTAATTTAAATGACTAATCTTTTGGGTATTTTGTTCGAGTTTTGTTCATTAGAAAGGCGGCTCTTTACAATGAAATCCTGAGACCGAAATCCTCAGTGTCCCGCTGTAAAAACTAGGAACGGATGGCGTCCCAAGTACAACATAAGAAGGCATCAAGCCTCGAGCCATATACTGGATCAGATAAGATAAACTGTGAGGCATAGATTTGAGGTTGGGAAAGTGTTCAGCTTTTAAGACTGCTATTATAAAGGGCATCCAACGACCCAAAACTTGAAGTTCAACAGAACTTGACCAGAAATGGTCTAAAAATTGTTATAAAACATTGTTTTCCTGTTCAAATATGTACAATTTAAGGGAAAAAAATCTGTTGTTTTTCTGTTAGCCTTCAGCTTGGAAACAGCTACTAGCCAGTCAGTTGACTGACTTATGTGAATTATAAACTAATTTATTTCCTTGATAATAAGTAAACAGATGGATACCCGAGGTTTTCAAAAACAAAAGATTTTTTTAAGCCAGCGGGATGATTGAGTGCCCTATTTGTTAGCCCACCCCCGCCCCCACCCCACCCACCCCACCCACGCCTGCCACTTGCGCTAACTTTGAAATGAATGTCTTCATTTGTTTTTAATAAGATAAAATCCGATAATAAATAACTACACAGTGACATTTTTCTCATAACTTCGTGGGGGTGGGGGTAAAAATTGCCGTCGACGCCCGTGAAAATATATGGAACAGCGCTTTTACATACACACACCGCAAAATATGAAGAAAAAGTGTGCCGGATTACATAAACAACACAAGAGAACATGTAATGCCGAAAAGGGTCAAAAAGCTGAAAGCCACAAAGAGGAGTTGCCTTCAGTAACTGCGGATACGGTGCAACCCCCCTACAGCGACCTTTAGGCTTATGCACATTATATGTTCACTCAACCAGAAACTCACTCATACCAGACGCTCACTCATACAAGAAACTCACTCATACCAAAAGCTCACTTATATCATCAGTTCCCCCATGCCAGAAACTCACTGATGCCTAAAGCTCACTCATACCAAGAGCTCGTTCATGGCAGAAACTCATCCATACCAAACATTCACTCATACCAGAAGTGCACCTGTACAGCGACCTTTCTTGTATGTTCACTCAACCAGAAACTCACTCATACCAGACCCTCACTCAACCAGAAACTCACTCATATAAGACGCTCATTCATACCCGAAACTCGTTCATAGAAAAGCCCACTCATACCAAGAGCTCCCCCATGCCAAAAACTCACTCATACCAAAGACTCACTCATATCAGAAGTGCATCCCCGTACAGCGACCTTTATGCGACCTTGAAACAATGATAACTTCTCGGCGAGATCCCGCGTGACCTTACCTGACTTCTCCAGATCCAGCGGGACCTTGCCTGTATCAAGGGCCAGTCCTTCTGACGATATTGTATGGCGATCAGTGAAAACGATGCAGTTTCTGCTTTAAGCAGTGTTTGCCAAGTCCCAAGAAAATACAGTGTTACTTAACAAAGTGGCCACCGAGTGTTACAGTAATTTGTCGAACGCTACAAGGTATCAACAGTTATGTCCATTGCCCAAAGCTGACTCATGCCAGGAGATCACGCACATTGGATGTTCACTCAACCAGAAACTCACTCGTACTGGATATTCACTCATACCGAAAACCCCACTCATGCCAAAGGTTTAGTCATAACAGAAGCTCACTCATACCAGAAGCTCATTCATTCCAGAAGCTCACTCATATCAGAAGCTCACTCATACCAGTAACTCACTCACACCAACAGCTCACTGATACCAGATGCCCACTCATACCAGAAACTAAATCACATGAAAAGTGCACTCATAAAAGAAACTCACTTACACCAAAAGCTCACTAACAACAGAAGCTCAGTCGTACCAGAAACGCACTCATATCAGAAACTCAGTCAAGCGAAAAACACTTTCATACTAGACATTCACGCATACCACGACCTCAGTCAAACCAAACTTCACTCCTGTCATGAGCTGTCACAAACTAGAAGCTCAGTCATGCCCATGTCATGTCTGAAGCTCGTATACCCCCAAGTCCAGCTATGTAAAGAGCATTCTCAAAATAGAAATAACTTATACCAAAACCTTGCATTTTTATGTACAAAACAATTTTTTATATTCCTAAATGGGATCAACTTCTGCTTGACCAAATAAGATTAAATACTGAGGTGTAGTTTCTCGAATTATCGACACACGGTCGCTATGGACAATTCCTACGGTATCCCGCGTGGAATGCGTTTACGGGGAGCTTAGTCTGTTGTTTTTCTTTATATTTATACTGTCAGTCAATCATTGGCCTTATCCTTCAATAAATGACAGGCATATTTTCCTAATCTGTGGCATATCCCACTGTAAATCTGCATATCAAACATTTTTTACGCACCATGATGTTTGACTCTTTAACACTTAACAATGTTAGATAATACTAGATATAAAATAGTAATACGTAGAAACAATAAAAGGTCTGTTACAGTGAATCCAGCTAGTTTTTGCTCCAGACCACAGACTTAGATTACTACAGGAAAATAACTTCTTTTCCTGCGTGAAATTACACAATAGACATTCGTCAAGACGTGTAGTAATAAATATATTGTTTAGTTATGTCTTTGAAAAATAAACGTATTGAAATATGTTTAAAATGAATAAAGAAGCCATTTAAATATGCACTGGCCACTCTGGCCGCTGACGGGTAGACGCTTTCATGATATACACGCCTGATGGTGTCATGATGCCCGAACGACGTCGGTGACCCCAGAACAATTTTTGTTATGGCACAATAAAGCACACACCATTTAGACGTGGGACTGACCCAGCTGGACTTACAGAGTGGAGACTTGTGACATTAAAAAAACAAAACATTGCTCTAAGCGCTTCCGAGATCAATCAACATTTTTTTGTCACTGACCTTCAAGCCAAGGTCAAGTTTTTTGTCTAGGTTCAAGCATTTTTTTGTTTCTGTACACCGAATAGTATCAAGCTTTCCGCTTCTCCGATTGGAGTCAGATAATGAGCTCATACTTGCTCTCTCAACATTTGCAAGAAAAAATCTTTTACTTTTTTTATATTTATTTTGAACATACACTGTTTTTTTTTTAAACTAGTCAGTTCACACCCAAGGCGTTTTGAGGGATTAGTTTTTTCCAGCCTGTTTGAGGATAGAACGAAACTTACGAATTCTGCTAGAACCTGAGATGATCTGGATCCACAAGGTATGAATCACGAACACAACCCTGGGTATCTGCAGGAGATTTATGCTCCTGCTCAGCGAGACAACCTTGTCCATATTTTTGCGAAGCCCACCAGCCTCCTAGGTAAAGCCCAACAACCTCCCAGGCGGGGAGCCTTAGGTATTACTGCGGCCATGATACATATCACGATTTGTATCAGAAGACGTTGAGATGAGAATAACAGTGTGGTAAATGAACTGGAATACGACTAATCATTTGAAATTCTAGTTAAGTTTGGTGTGTTTTATAGCAACATTTGTTTTTTCACTGCCTTCTCTCTATCATATCTCGTTGTCTAATTACTATTTACCGGGATCATGCGGCCATCCGTACAAGTGCCATACGGGTCCAAAGCTGAAGAGGCAGGCTTACTAAACCATCTCCAAAAGACTAGAGCTAGTAGCGAGGGTCGATGCCGGGCCGCACAAGTCATGGGGTATTGCTGCAAAAATGAACGCTTCACCAGACTTCTGACCGAAGGATGGGGGAGGGGAAAGGGGGTGGTGGACAACGATATAATTTCCTGTCTGTCCGGAGAATGGCTGGTGATGGGATGAAAATTTGGTGGTCCGGAGGAAGAATGCGTGGATTTTGTGGTGGTTTATTTGTGTGACGGGCCCCATCTGATTTCCAGAGACGACGGTCTGACCTTGACCTGGCGTGTGTCTGTCTGGAGGGTCTCACCTGATTTCCTGACGGTCTGCCCTTGGCCTTGCGTGTGTCTGTGTGGAGGGTCTAACCTTATTTCCTGAAGGGCTGTCTTTGACCTTGTGTGTGTTTGTGTGACGGGTCTCACCTGATTTCCGGAAATGACAGTCCGTCCTTGACCCTGTGTCTGTTTGTGTGACGGATCTCACCTGATTTCCTGACGGCCTGTCCTTGGCGTTGCGTCTGTTTGTGTGACGGGTCTCACCTGATTTCCTGACGGTCTGTCCTTGACCTTGTGTCTGTTTGTGTGTGTGGGGGGGATGGGGGGTCTCACCTGATTTCCTGACGGTCTGTCCTTGAACTTGCGTCTGTTTGTGTGACGGGTCTCACCTGATTTCCTGAGAAGACGGTCTATCTTTGCGCTTGCGTCGGTTCACATGTAGCGGACTTTTCTTCCACACCTTGGGCCCATCTTCTGGGTCGCTACTAAGTGACCCCTCCTCCTCGTCCCCCTCCTGCTATGATGTGAAATCAGTGAACGTATAAACAACCAGAAATACATAGACCGTTTTCATTTGTCCGTCTTTATTACAAGACCAAAACTAGCTGATCCAGATTTAGCCTGCAAGTTTTTATTGAACAGAAACGGGTCTTGCTGGTTCAGCTACAGGTTAAAATTTAGTGACAAACAGACAGACGGGTTACTGGTAAAGGCTCTGAAACAAATGTCTGGGATTTAGCCAATAGGCTTCTGTAAAAAGTTTTTCAATTATACACATACGCTAACCACCTGTTACAAATTTCCAAAGCGAAGTTTTTACACAATCACGAATAAAAATACAAAGAAAAAGTAAACAAAATAAGTAAACAAATAAAAAAGCCACAGATTTTCTGTCTGTACCAAAATAAACATCTCAGTTCTCAAATAAAATTAGAAAGAAACATGAAATCAACTCACAGTATGTTTTTGTGTAAATTGTGTATTTGGCTGGATTATATCGGGACCAAATGGTCGTCTTTTCTCATTCTGCCGACCGATTTCCTTCAAGTTAGGCGGGCTATTTTCTTTATCAGATACAGCTCTATGGGTGATAAGCAGCGGAGTTTCTTTTATCAGCTCATTTTCTTGCCTCCCGTTGCCAAGGTACGCCGTTTCCCTGGCAACTGCATCATTATTAACGCGAGTAGTTACAGCATCGCATGATTGATTCTGCTCAGTCTTTTTTCGCAGCAAATCTTCTTTGATTTGATCCCGAACCCATTCTTCTTCGATAAAATCATTATAGCGGCTCTGCCTTGGTGTGATTGGAGGAGTCGTCGCCATATCGTCGGTGTCGTGAATGTCCGGAAAGAAATGTGACGAGTTCCAGTCGTAATGACGCTTCGAGCTGTTGGAGCGAGCGCGTCGTTCTTCGTCTTCGCGGCGCCGCCGGCCACGTGACTTCCGCCTCGGTTCATGACCCCCCTGTGAACAAAAATAGCTATGTATGCAGTATTTATTCCAATACTTTCGATTTTAGGATAATCGAATTACTAACCATTTCCGAAAATGTGCAGTGGATGACTGTTCAAGAAGTGATTTCGAAACAACCACACCGCAAGCCCTTTGCCGTGGACTCATTGTGAGCCTCAGATTTTCATTCAGTTGTTTGTGAAATTGAAGAACACCTGTCAAACATTATAAGCTCAAGGGAGAAGGGAATAGCATCTGTGACCTCTAGGTATAATAAACATACAATCCACATGAATTGCCAGGCTAACAGGCAGACAGACGTTTAAACAAACTAGGTTATCGTCAATACAAATTGGCCTTTGATATGTTTTGTTTATTATAACTCAACCAAGTTACTTTTTACGAAGCTGACGAGTATGCTGAAAACGTTCTAAAAAACTGTAGTGGTCTCAAAGATTATTTCAACGTTTTTTTTTTAACAAAAACTGTAGCACAGACGTCGTGATAGGTTAAATCGCTCCTCCGGTATTCACAAAAGTTAACAGCACCCCCACAAGCGAAAATCAGTTGGCCTAACATAATGCCACACACACACGCAAACACACACACGCACACACACACATACAAACAATTCCATGTGGACCTATTTTGTTAAACAATTCAAATTTATTAATTTGTTTTCTGGTGTTCTGGTTGCTAACAGAGCAGTTATCGGGATCAATTGATTGTATAGTTATCTTTTGTGAACACGGCCTCTAATGTTAAGGTGTTTGCGCGAATATTGAACAGAAATTATTACACAAATTTGATGCCGCCTCTAATACTGACGCCTGAAAAACGTTGAATCGCGATGAAATCGTAACCAGTCCACGATGTTTTACAGACGTCATTTCTTTAACAAAAATGATGTCGAAACAACGACTGCGCCAGAATGTCTATGCGTCTAATTGTCGACCGCACAGCGGCATCGCATTAAGGTGGTTAGTGCAGATGTTATAATTGGTTGACGTACACACAGCCAATTGCAAGTTACAGTTAAATAGCAATTAAACCAAATTCCTGAGCCTAACAAGGTGCAACTGTTGAAAATTTTGTGGATAAAATGAACGATCTCTGACAGAAAACAAAAACAGCCAGAAAAACCCTCCGTAAGTCAGTAATATACAAAGTCCTGCGTTAAGTTTAAACAAGAACCATAAAGTGATGACTTAATTATGGCCTCTGCTCCAGTTTTACACTTTTTCATATACAACTTCAAAATTTGCTATTATAAGAGAAGCAGGACAATGTTCGGACGGTGAATACCTGACCTGACAATACCCGACCTGACAATACCCGACCTCAAAATACCCGACCAGACAATACCCGACCGGATAATACCCGACCTGACAATACCAGACCTGGCAATACCCGACCAGACAATACCCGACCGGACAATACCTGACCGGACAACACCTAAGCGGGCAATATTCGACCGGACAATACCCGACTGTACAATGGCTGACACGGAACACTGGCCTGTGATAATATCCCACTAGAAATTTAATTTAATCTTAAAATTATTTAATCTTAAAATGGGTCTAAGATAATTCAGAAATTTTTGGTAAGAAATCTGAAAATTCAAAAGTCTCAATCTGAAATTCAATTTTAAATTTCAGACTCAAGTCAGTTATTAAATTACTTCACAACACTATTATCTAACGTATGACTTCTTTCTACATCCACAGTTTCATGCTTCATGGAGAGATTGCCAACTGGCCAAGTTTTTGCACAGTAAAATTGTACTATGGTTGCCATAAAATTATATTTGTTGCACATATATTTCGACCGAGTTCACCTTGCGTAGTGATTTAGCGGCGACTTATGATCTCGTTTTGCATTTCATGGATAACTCGGAAGGTTCCGGTCGGCTAAATGAGTTTGTGGATCACACAGGTACAAGTATCGCAACGAAAACAACGTGACGAAAACAACGCGACGTAAACAACGCAACGTAACACCATTGGCTGCATGAAGGAAAACGAGTCAATAAAATTCAGGTCACAAAAAACCCGCTGAATGGAGTGTCTGAAGGAAGAAATAAATGCATCTGAAATTGAAAGCGTAATTAGAAATCTCATATGCAAATGCGCATCCCACGCACCGCAATTTCCGCGGAGTTATGGAATAGGGCCGAAACAACGAATGAAATCGGTGAAGGATAGACAATGATATTACATGTATTTACTGATTACGTCGTTACTGTCTTACTTACCGGGCTATATAAGAAACGAAAGTTATAGCTCTGCGAGATTTATGGGCCTCACAAACAGGATCTTTTATCAAGACTTTCACTGATAATGTGGCAGTTGATTTGTGGCTTCTAACTGCGTACTTTTTCTTCTGTGTGGTGCGGGCCGTATCATAGTGCACCCATCCAGCATACCCACAATGCATCCGTGTAGCGGGATCCATGTCTCCATATAGTAACCCAGAATCTGGATTATCCGTGTGGTTCCATTTGGGAGTGGTTGCTAGCATTTCATTCGTTAAGTCTCCCCCCCCCCCCCACCTTCCATTGTGGCATAAGACGACACGCAATTGTAGTGAGAACCAGAGGCCAGAGTACTGGCCGGATTCAGCATTCGCAATTCTTGTTATTTGCCCATATCAGTCAGGATTGAAGCTACCGCCTCCTTACACTTAGAAAGGCCAGGAAAAAAACGTAAAAAAATGTCATTACGCATGAATCTTACACTCATTCACAAAACAGCTAAGCCCAGTGCCATTTTGTCAATTTTTTGTGCCGATTCGGAAAATTCTTGATCACTGCACTGCGGAAGATTCCAGAGAAGCCGTGTACCAAATTTGAAACGAATCCGTCTATTAATGTGGCCTGTAGACGCGTGAGACTGCCGTATATACGCTAAGTCCAGTGCCAATTTTCAAATGTCCGCCATTTTGTCAATTTTTGGTCGATCCGGAAAATTCTCGGTCACTGCACTGCGGAAGGTTCCAGAGAAGCCGTGTACAAAATTTGAACCGAATCCATGTATTAATTTGGCCTGTAGGCGCGTGAGACTGAAGCGTGACAGACGGACAGACGGACAGACGGACAGACCGAAAAGTTCAAAACTATATCCCTCCGTTTCCCGGGCGATAATGGGTTTTTTTTCTATTTTTACCAGCGGTTGTTTGTTTAGTATTTGGTCAATGCAACAGTAAAGTAACTGCTCTAAACATACGGAACTGTGTGACTTTAAATGGTGCATTGTCAAAAACAAGACATTTAGAACGCTTATTTACGCTCCGTAATGTGGTCATTCACATTCTATAGATATTTTACATAAACTGTAATAGCGTTTCAGATATGCATAGATTCGTGCATGCTCCATTTTTTTCTTATTCTCTACACGTACCCAAACCCCCCCCCCCCCCTATCCCCACCAAAAATACACCCTACCTTTTTGCCTCTGTTCCCTGCTGTTGCAAGCATAACTGATCCAAATTAATCATACATTCCTAGCACTTAATTTGCTTCCTTTTTAAATTATCTCTATGACATATCGCGCTAATCATTTGATGCATAATTTGCAATGAAGTTATAACAACGATGTTTTAACGTAATACAATGAAGGTCGACCTCACCGTCATCAGATACTCGCCTACAGTGTTAACAAATTACAAGTACATAAAAAAACTGCACGACTTGTGCCAAACGCCTCCTATGCTCCGGGCGGTTTGTTTGTGGTGTCGCCATGATTGGTGTGACTGCATAATTAGTCATAATCGCGACGTCGTCGCATGGTTAACTCAGCATAATAGCCAAGCGGAAGCTGATGTAATTGATCCAATGGTGAGTGAGTAAAATGTAAATGTTACTTCAAGCGCCGATTCGATCTACAGCGTACTCTGGATGCAAAGAAAACACAGGAAGCGAGCAAAATATGTCGGCGGAACCGGTGTCGATTTTGTCCCATATTCCCATATCGACCACTTTCCGTCCCTTCTAAAAAGTTGCCTACGGTTGTTTTTCGTCGCGAGCTGGTTGTATATGAAAATGAAAACAACGCGTATTTTTTCGACGTTGTGTAGACGTTGATACGGCATCTGGTCGTGACGTCTATGGGACGTCGCCTTTTTAATGGGTAGTGGAGAAAACTGAGAGGAATTGCACTTCAGATAAAAGTGCGCAAACGTTAATAAAGGCTTGAGATGTCAATTTTGGATTCTTTTCTTGACAACCCCAAATTAAAAAGTACCTTTCTCTGACCACCTCGCCTTAACCACCCGAAAACATTCCATTTCCCAGAAAAAAATCCGAAACATGGAGAAGATTCTTTACTTCACTTCCCCCAAACTCCAAACGTGCTTCGGATGCAGGTTTTCTGCCACTTCTACAACAGTCATTCAATGCGAAACCAGTGCAAAAACTGAATGCATGGTGTTTGACGATAAAAGCAGTCCGGCGTTTCCAAAAAGAAATATTCTTTGTGCTGCTATTAGAGAATACTTGATATAAGAATTCGAGAGATAGTGGCGCGTATTTTGTTAGCAAAACAACGAAGCCAATATCTCCAGATGGTTGTAGTTCTAAATTTGTGTCAGAATGGATAAGCTAAATGCTCTCCCAGCAAGTAAGTCGATACATCCATCATGGGATTCAAATGTCAAGATGTTCTCCTGATTAAACAGTGAGGAGCAGAACTCACCGCCCCCCCCCCGCCACCACGAAAAAAACAGCGGAAGTTAGAACTGACAAGTGTTGGCCTGTTCCGAATGTAGAGTGATTACTCGGGAGCATTATTTCAGGACCGGAGTTGGGGGTGGGGGCCGGGGTGGGAGTGGTGGGGTGGGGGTGTGGGGGGAAGGGCGGGGTGGGTGCGGTGTTGGGGCGGGGTGTAAGGGATCGCCTTTTTCACCCGCTGTCTTTTCGAATTCTCTGACAGATGTTCAACACTCTTTTTTATTTAAGTAAAGTATCAGCAAATATTGTTTAGCTTTTAGTTATAACGAAGGGAAGGGGCGCAGGAAAAATACATCCCTCAAGACACACAGTAGGGAGTGTGGGTACCGTCTCGGGTTCAAATATGACGCTGCCATCGAAGTGAGCAAGTATGTCATGCCGAAAGCAAGTATGTGATGCTGATGGGTATCCCCTGTCCCCCCTCCCATCGACGTGAGCAAGTATTTTGTATCCGTGCTACTCTAACTTCTCGTTTAACACTTGACAGAATACAGCTCGATTTTGTGGCGTGGTATGCTAAATAGTAACTCTTTGTTATGCTTAAAGCGTATGTTTTCATCCAGCTGACTTTTCAAGCATTTTTGTAGGGTTCATATCAGGCGCTTAGGCATGAGGCCCAGCGTTGTAGGGCAGGACTATTGTGCAACTGATTTGCTGCACCTGGATCATTTGGCCACGTGGAATATGTATTAAGTAAATTTTCATTAATATTTTTGCAAAATCAGGCTGGGAAAAGTTACGCGCTCCTGAAATCCTCGCAATTTATTTCTTCATTTTGGTCTATTTGGTTGAAATGACTGGTTACAGCTTCCACTCTCATATTCCACAGTGAGCAATAATGCGAGGAGCTTGTTGTTTATTTGTGAGCCCCCGTGGAGGTTATTATTTGTTTGTGAGCCCCTGAGGAGGTTGTTGTTTGTTTGTGAGTCCACGAAGAAGTTGTTGTTTGTCTGTGGGCCCCCGAGGAGGTTGATGTTTGTTTGTGAGCCCCCGTGGAGGTTGTTGTTTGTTTGTGAACCCCCGAGGAAGTTGTTGTTTGTTTGTGAGCCCCCGTGGAGGTTGTTGTTTATTTGTGAGCCCCGTGGAGGTTGTTGTTTGTTTGTGAACCCCCGTGGAGGTTGTTGTTTATTTGTGAGCCCCCGAGGAAGTTGTTGTTTGTTTGTGAGCCCCTGTGGAGGTTGTTGTTTGTTTGTGAGCCCCCGTGGAGCTTTTTTTTTTGTGAGTCCCCCTTCTCTATAGCTTCGATTTTCCGATATTTATTCAACCTTGTACCCAAGACGTTGTTGAGATATCGGACGAAGTGGGGTTCTGGTTGGGACAAAAGCCACGTATAAAAACGCTGCATGCCAACTTTATTACTGATGTGTGATTGGGATCAATCACAACCAAGTTACAACCAAAAATGTTGTGATCTTTAAACGTATCTTCAACGATGCACCAAGGACGTTGATTAGGAAGAGTGAGCATGTATAGTTAGCAAACGCTTGTTAGTAAATGTCTATTCGACGTTGAGCCAAAGACGTTGATCAGATGTCCAAACAGTGCTTCTTTTTTTTTTTGGCCACGGACAGCATATAACGTTTAGTAGATGTATTGTTCAGTCGCGACCAATTACAACTTAATTAAAACCAGATTCAATGCTGAGTTCACCTGTATCTTTTGTCCGGGATGCAATATGAATATTATCTTTTTTTTTTTTTTTTTGCTGTTTACTCTTTCCCTCCCTCCCTCCCACCCTCGGTTGACTGGCCCGCGGTATGAAAGTTAAATAACTTAAATAATGAAGATTCAGTTCTTGAATTATTTTGAAACAGTTTGGTGTCATTGGTAGTCAGCCGCATTTCACTGTATCTGCGCCCCTCCCTCTCCCCCACCCCTTCTGTATGCGCGCCGCCCCCCCCTCCCCCACCCCCTCTGATATGAAGGGCGAGAACAAACTACCAACACACAGCAGACTACACACAAAGTGATTTGTTCATGTGACACCCCCAGAAAGCACAAACGACACAAAGGGTTGTAGATTTAAGACAGAACCTGCCGTTGTGGTTTCTGCCAAACATTTCAGTTTTCAAAACATCAGATTTTGACCGCTGTGTGGCGATCTCCATCATTACTGGCTTTTTCATTTCTGTTGTTGGTTCACGTTTTCACTGCCACTCCCTTACCCCCACCATTTACTGCCCCACCTCCACCCAAATACTCAATTCACAAAATACTAGATTCCTTGCATTTTGTTGCTCGATTAAAATTCATCGTCAAACCTGAACACTGACCTTTAAGGTTTGGACGGCTTCTTGCAGCATGTCATCCGGAGTGTACGACTTGTCGCTTCTCACGTCCCATTCGCTTGACGTGAGCGATTTTTCGCTCGAGCCATCCAACACATGCGGCTTTCCGCCATCCAAACAGGGCTCGTCAACATCTGCCGTCTCGCATTCACCCTCTGTCTTTTCTGTGTCAACGTCTCTGCTTGTGTCAACATCTGATTTATCTGCGTCAACATGCGTTTTATTTTTGCCACTGTCCGTATCCGTTATGACATATCCCTGTTCACTGTGAGCGAATTTGTGGCGGGGCTGGCTCCTCGCACGTCCTGAGTCCTCTTGCCGTATTGTGCCAGCAATCTCGTCGACTCCTACAGTTTTGTTCTGGGTTGGCGTGTTTTGAACACTATAAGGGACCGTGTCATAAGTGCTGTGCTGAGGGGTTGCGCCATTCGTATTTTCTTGAGATGACATGTCATTGGTATTATCGCGAGGCTCTGTGACGTCACTACTCTGCTCGGTGGGCATCTCTTGGAGGCCCTGGTCGGGTGGGCACCTCAAACTGTCAGTCATAAACTCCGCGCAAGAGGCCTGCTCTGTTTGGTACCCACCCTTTGGGAGGTCACTGGGACTAATCTCGTCTTTGGGACTTATCGCGTCTCTAGAATCACATTCTTCTCTGGGATCAGCCTCGTCTCTGAGATCAGCCCCGTCCCTGCGATCAGCCCCGTCTCTGTGATCCGCCTCGTCCCTGGGATCAACCCCGTTCCTGGGATCAGGCCCATCCCTGGGATCAGCCTCGTCACTGGGATCAGCCTCGTCCATGGGATCAGCTTCGTCACTGATGTCGTCTTCTTTCATCTTCCAGGTCTCTCGTACAACTAAAGGCATATGGGTGTCGCTTGACATTGTTTTGACGCCATCTTTTTGGTTGATCACCGGGCAAGCTGTGGCACTCTCCTTGGCAATCAGCGAAGCTTCCATGCCATCTTTACTTCGATCAGTCTGCTGACTATCTGTCTCAGCCACTGTGTGACCAATCAGCATCTCGGACGGCTCTCCGCTTACTCCAGTGCTATCAGAATCAGTGGCGTAGATCTCCGAATCAGACCCAATGGCCATCGCTGCTTTCTGTACATAGCCACTCCCTACCACATCCGATTGGTGCTTTTTAGGCAGAACTTCCGGTAGGCTGTCTGTGCATGCGCTGTTCGTATCCATATCCGATTCTGAATTTTCTTCGGGGACTACTGGCAGTGACGCGTGTAACTGTGGATGTGATGTGTTGCCTTGGCAACCGCTTTCCTGGGTGTCGTAGTCACCCGAGTCACTGTCCTCTTCTAAAGTAGTCGAATCGTCGTCCTGAGATTCACTGATATCTTCCTGATACGTCGATATTGATAAGTTATCGATCTCGTGACTGGTGCATTCAGATTTATCATCTGCAATGGGCGATTCTTTGTCACCTGTTTCAAGAATGGTCAATTCTTTGTCACCTGCTTCCCGAATGGTCAGTTCTTTGTCATCTGCTTCCTGATTGGTTAATTCTTTGTCGTTGTCGTCGTTCTGATTGGCTGGCTTTAAATTGTCGCTTGCTTCCTCACTGGAGTATCTTAATACGCCATCACTTCCGACATTGGATTGGCAAACTTGCTCCACGATTTTCTTGGCAACTGATAAATCTGTATTAAAGCGTAAATAATCCGGTGACTCATCCAGCCAGGAATCGCATTCCTTGATTGGTTCTTCAATCATAACATAATCTATTTCCGCGTTAGCTCCAGGATCCTGTTCGCATTCATTTCCAGGTACAAACGCGCCGACACTGCTTGTATCACGCGAGTCACGTGACACGGTTTGTTTTTCTTTCAGTTGCTCCTTCTTACTTTCCTGTTGTGTAGGCTCCCTTTCATTTATCTGAGCAGGTTTTGGGTTCGCTTGTGAACTATCCTGCTCACTCTCGGCCTTGACCTTAGCGGGAGGCGCCTCCAATGCATCAAGATCAGTTTCCCTGTACGTCGCTGTCGGGAAGGCCTCGCCATCACCATGGTCATCGCTCATGACGGATGGCATACGCCGCTGAGGTTCACGCTCTAAATCTACAATCTCGAAATCATGGCTTGTCATTGAGCTATCCAATGAAATGTTTTCAAGCGGTGTCGTAGTCAACTCTGGGTCATTTGAAATGTCATCGGTCACGTGATCACTGTGGTTATATCCAGGCACTTCGCTTCTCTCCTCGCTTATATGAATTAATTCAAAATCGTCACTATTGAATGAAAAGCGTCGTCTTGCTGGGGAATCACCACTTAATTGATTGGCGTCCGATCCTTCCGAACGTGATCCAGAGCCAACCGACCCCTGCTGCGGTTTCGCAAAGTTTTGCTCCTTACTTTCCATATTTTGTGACGTCACGTGGAGCTACTTGTTGTTGTTGGTAGGTCTGGGGTAGGGTCATCTTATCCACGACCAAAGCAGATATTCCAAGAATAGAAGTGGAAAATTGGCAGATAGCTCCAGATAACAAGGTGCATTTCACGTTCACAGCTGTACACTTCTTAATGTATCTGAAACAAACAAAGCGCCAAGGCACACAAGAATGATGATATAACTGCTCCATATCCGACCGGATTAGATGCCTAAGCCATTTCATTTGTTTATACACCCTCCCCCCTCCCCGCCCACAAAAAATAGTGCGTGACTCACAGCAAAGTTTCATGGATTGATTCGGAAAGCAGTAAAATCGTGGATTTTTAAGTATCTACAAATTTAAGAGTGCACATGTGGCAATTTTTAATCGACGAAATTCACTCTTTCATTTTGACTTGTATCATAACGTAATGATTATAATATTTATCCATCATGACCAAGCAGATCTATCGAATGCAAGCAGATCTACCGAATACAAGCAGATCTACCGAATCGGAGCATGTCTACGGAATACAAGCAGAGCTACCGAATGCAATCAGATCTACCCAATCGGAGCAGATCTACCGAATCCAAGCAGATCTACCGAATCGGAGCAGATCTACCGAATCCAAACAGATCTACCAAATGCAATCAGATCTACCGAATCGGAGATCATTAAATCATTAAATCTCCCGAAATTCTATGTCATTTTTTGACGTCACAAAACTGACTAAAACTTCACTTAAACGTTTCTAGCAGGTGATGAGAGACCACGTTACAGTGACACCATTTTCAAGTCCTTATCTGATGTCATTTTGAAGTCGTTCCGGGATCGCAGAAGTTACTTTTAAAATAACAAGCAGAAATACTTGTTCTTTTTAAAGCAGAGTTTCATACATAGCACAACAAGAGGCATATTTACGAAAAACTTCCACTGACAAATTGATCTTTCTAGGGAATATTCACAGAAAAAAAGATTTTGCTTGAATTCGATACGTTTTTTTCAATATTTTTAATTGATAAATACTCAATGTAAACACTGAAATCACCTGTGACCTGGCATCACAAGCGAGGCATTTGCTCTATGACGTCAAAACGGTAATGAATTAGTGTAAGGAACGACTTAAAACACATTATTTTTTACTTGCGCAGGAATTTGACAACTGTATAGATTATTAATTTTTCAGTTTCCAGATATTTTAAGTTTCCAGAAGTAGTATCGTTGACGTTATGCAACCCGATGGGACAACGCGAAGGTCGAACCACAAACAGACGCGTGGTTGAACGAGAGAAAAATGCACAGTTCTGTCAGATACGCTGAGACCACAACGGAGCTGTTGAAACAGTGACTACGTTTCATTTTTTTCACACTCTGTGGCAACGCGTGGATCGTGTTGGACGTGATGTGTAAACATCCCGGATCAACTGTACAAATATCCAGCCGAGGAAGGTCACATTTTTGTAGCCAAATGTATTGCAAAATGTATTCATTATCCTGACGGGAAGATTGTGGTAGAAGAATTTAGGGACAAGGCCAGGGCATGGGAGTGTGCAAAAGCACAGAGTGTTCTAATCATGATGTATGTATTTGCATCTGACGAGGCGTGATGCAGTCGAAATGACGTCATATATCTTCCTTTCAAAACAGTTTACAATGAAGGACTCACTGGTAGCAAAGACACGCTAAACGTCAGAGTGAAACCGTCAAAATATCGTAACGACGTTCGAGGCCTCTCAAACTACCAAACGACTGCATTCCAATGTGCCATTTTTTAAATTATTATCAAAAGTAAGCATTTTGAAATATGAAAATATTTTTGAGATATAGTTCTATAGAAAGAAGATCAAGTTTCTTACCTAAATGAGTTGCTTCGTTCGGAGAGTCAGGGCTGTTTCTCGCAAGCGTCTCTTCGTCCCACGTCGTTATATGCGATCCGTACTGGGTGCGATAATCCGTTATGTTTTCGCTTTGCAAATCAAAGTGTACAGAAAACGCCACTGCCCCCGCTGTGCCTCGCAGGTCGGTTTTTTTCCCTGATTATATTCAGTTTTTTTTTATAGAGCATACGCATTTACTTATTCCCCGCCACTCCCTTATCGAAAAATGGAAATTCATGGAAATAAACAAGCGTAGTGTTCTTTGGTTATTAAAAGTGCTACGCCTGAGATAAATCCGCCTGTTAGATTAGTGGTGTTGTGGAGATAAGGAGTATAGTGGCACTAAACAGCACGGCAGCAAATATATCATTCCGCTTTTCCTGATCAATCCAGATGGATTCATTACAGACATTCTTCCCCCCTAGCTCTTATGCCTTCTTTTATTCTGTGTTTGTTAAAATATTAAAGTTTGCTTTGGCTGAAAGTTCACGTTTGACTATTACGGTGCGCAGTGAGTGCGTAGTATCAATTTTTGTATGCAACGGGACCCGTGAGCTACAAGTTTACTGCTGTACAAAGTTTTTGTTTACCTTTTGTTGCTGCAACAGATTTCACTGTACAACGTTATTTACGTATTTTCAGGCCATGGAATGTATTCACAAACAGTCCTCAATGTTCCATTCATTACTGTAAATTTATTAGATCGGCCCACAGCGTGAAGGAAAATAGAGCTCAAGAACGCTCAGTACAACTGGAAGGGTGCGATAAAAAGCTGCTTGGAAACAGAAAAAAGCATTAAAAAGAAATAAAATATTTAGGTTAGGAAACGCTTAATTTGGGAAAGAACTTATCCAATTACTTGTGTGTTTGTGAGTTAAAGGTGACTTTTCCTTCATTTCGTGAGCTGTTCCTGGATCCATCCAGGTCACTGCTGTCGGCGGTGGGGGATGGGGGGGGGGGGGGGGGGAGAAGGGAACGTGCTTTAGTGCTGCCGTATACTTCACCCACTGATGGGTGGCTGGCTGATCAACCGACTATGAACTAGCGATCGTACTGTCCCAATCTGCTAAAGGGCAAATCTCATCTGTCAATTTGAAATGCCCGAGCCCCGGAAAAGAGACCACCGCGGAACACGGACCACTTTTCGCCAGTCCCGTCGGTGGTCCTAAGTCCGGAGTTCCCCTGTAGTTAGGAGGAGTGTTTGTTGATGTTTCCTTGTTCCCTAGTGGTCTCTTTGGCACTTGGGGCACGCTTCCTTGAGCTATGACTTGTAAACAAGAAGGGAATGTTGGTTCTGGTGCTGGGGCATTTCCCGGCACACGACACCAGTAGGCGCCTATGTAGTTACTTGGTCTGCTTTGTATATTGTCTGAGAAAAAAGATGTTCTATGAAGTTCCTGCATCCATCAGTTCTTGTTCATAGAATATCGGACCTAATATTTAGACTAATCAGCGGTGGCTAAAATCTTTCCTATTCTTGTTGTAAGGCACTCAGTTCTTCAATTCAGCTGTTTTCTCGCACCCAAAAGTGTGGATCTTACGGCTCTGTTTCGTTGTTTTATGCATTTAATTCAGCTGTTGGTTAAAGACATTAAATCTTCTCCCTGCCTTATTTGTTAAACGCACAAATTGCACAAATTCTTATAGATTAGGAAAATTGTGTTAAGCGCTCCAAAGGCCCAGTGATTTCACGAAACAAAAGAAATCTTACAGATTCTGAAGTCAGTTCTTACTCGGATGCCTGTCCATACACAATGTAGTGTCTGTTCCGAACATATCGCAGGACAAGGTCAGTTTACAATGGCATCCAGACAGAGGGACCTTGGACATAAGGGCCTTTCCCAAAACGGCCTTTCCTGAAAAGGCCTTTCCCAAAACGGCCCTAAATGAAAAGTTGGAGAAAAGGGCCTTAAGAATTTTTTTCTAGGATTTTGAATTTTAATTATTTAATAAAGTATGTAATATAAAACTCGAGGAGTGCACTGTGCGCACGCTCATTGAGCAAGACCTACGACGAGAGCCTCCGAAAAAAGCGCATTCGCCGGGAATACATCGCTCTGCATCAGCGACTGAAAATGCCTGGACCGCGCTGCAGGACGTACATCCATTTCCCAGTTCCTTCGAGGAGTCGGACATAACACACGTGGCGGGATGTTAAGCGGGGACATCTCGATAGGGCGTAGTGATCCATCCGTTAGGCTCGAGACTTCTATTCCCGTTAGGCATTGCCGTAGTTATTGTCAGTTGCTGAAGCAGTAGTGTATGAGTGCGTTCTGAATAGCCTACGACAAACATAAATGATGTGAATGAATCAGGCAATAAAAATCAATAAACTTTGTTTTTGGAGTTATTTTATTACACAAAAAATAATAATAATTTTGAGAAACATAGTCAAAAAAATTTCTAAGGCGCTTTTGTCCAGCTTTTCATTTAGGGCCGTTTTGGGAAAGGTCCTTTTGGAAAAGGCCGTTTTGGGAAAGGCACTTATGTACAAGGCCCTTTTGTCTAGGGTCCTTCTGTCCCGGCTTCGTTTACAATATTCGCACTGTTTGACTCATCAAATGCTATAAACTGGTGGTAGCTGTTAAGACATAAAGATTTTTTTTCATTATTTGTTAATTTAATAATTCAGTGCAAATGTTGAAGATAAAAGAAAGCAAAATTGAGCAGTTAGTAAAAATCGTAAAGAAAAAAAAAACACGTGTGCTTTGAGCTGAACAATAAGGGGACGTTGACTAATTTTGAGTCAACATGAAATATTATTGACAGTGAAAAATGTTGGCTTTCAGGTCAAGATTTTCAAAACTGGACAACAATATTTGAATGTTGTCTTAAATAAGTCTATATATGCTTCGTTACATAACTTCATTGGCGTTTTAATTTTAACATATCCATCGATTGTTGCCATATATTTGGTAGGCAACTGCACTTGAGTTAATGAAAAAAAGACCTTAGCGAATAGATAGGTTTGTGGAAAGCGTCATAGCGTATTTATTACACCAGTTAGCACAAACGGTGGAAGATTTTAGATATCAGCTGCACTTGCCAATAGATATAAGAAATGGAGATGTTTCATAAATAAAGTATTGGAGCTACAAGTAATTTAGTAATCTCAAAAGTGAATTCATTAAGCATTAATTAAAAATTAAAAAAAAAAAACATTGAAAAAAAGCTCACTTCAAAAACAAAAAAGCGATAAAATGAGACCGAAGACAGATGTGTTGGTTTGGAATGCCCTACTGGGCTAACATAACCCAATTGTCCTGACATTGGTGAAGCAGAAACCAAACAGTAGCTGTAACAACTGTGAGTAGGGAAACAAATACGCCTCAAGCTCGACAGGATTTGCTTAATGGCCACTTAATGACATAAGTGTACGATTAAGTAACACAAGTTAACCTCCGCATAAAGGAAACCGACCCTGCAAAGGATCACCATGATCTACACGCGGTTAACATTTTTGTTGGGAGATTTCGTTACAAACATGAACCTTATTTCGCTAGCGAAATGTTAAACACTTGACAAAAATTAAAATGCAAAAATAATTCCTTCAATGGGTTATTTCTTGAATAATATATTGCAGACAACACAGCTTGAATACGTCTTATAAGCCGAGTAGTGCTTGGTTTTGTTGGCTTAAGGTTTTATTGACTGAGCAGGCATACGCCGTATTATCTATTTACGCAGTGAGAGCTCGCACAAAGCTCAGCAACTGTGTTGTATGATGTACGTTAAGTACACTGCATTTACTTGCAAAAATACACTCTTTTCACATGGCGTTTTAACAAAGAAAACGAAATCGAAGACGAAAATAAAAAGTGACATGCACACGTTCAGATCAAGCTCTTCATAAGTCCCAAGTTTCAAGGTCCTAGGGCCCATAGTGTCAGAGAAGAAGAAGACACAAAAAATCGGAAAAACTGTCAAGAAGAAAAAACAGGACGAACGGCTGCATCGTTTCGTTAGCGAAATGTTAAACACTTGACAAAAATTAAAACTCAAACATACTTCCTTCAATGGGTTATTTCCTGAATAATATATTGCAAACAACACAGCTTGAATACGTCTTATAAGCCGAGTAGTGTTTGGTTTTTGTTGGCTTAAGGTTTTATTGACTGATCAGGCATACGCCGTGTTATCTATTTACGCAGTGAGAGCTCGTATGAAGCAGAGCAACTGTGTGTTCTGTGCTCCGCGTGAAATGCTACGCATTTACTTGCAAATAATATGCTCTTTTCACATGATGTTTTGAACAAGAAAACGAAATCGAAGACGAAAATAAAAAGTGTCCTGCACACGTTCATATCAAGTTTCGTGGCCCTAGGGCCCGTAGTGCCAGTGGAGGAGATGACACAAGAAATCCGACCACTGTCAAGAAAAAAAGATACCAACATCTGCTCGCACAAATTCAATAACTCCTTGCAAGCCAAAGGCTTGTCAAGTTTTAAAGATCCAGTTCTTGTGTGTATCAGCGAAAACCTGGGTCCAACGTCTCGTTTGAAAATCATCAGACTAACAGGTGAATTAAAAAACGAAAAGTTAAAACTTTAACAGGTCATGATAAGCCCTGTTATTTGTGTTTTTGTGTGAAATAAATACAGCTCATTTTGATTTTCAGCCAATGTTTTTTTCGGAGTATTTTAAAATTTAATATCTACATATCTTAACTGGATTGTACAGTGTCATACACCAGTGTTGCTACAACTAGTTTTTTTCATCAAAGCCAACTTGACTTAATGCTTTGTTTAAGCTTTTATGTAGAAGCAGTGTCAGTATGCAATGTTTTAGCACAGCGTCATCACAGTGCACTCATTCAAGGATCGTGATGTGTCAGCTGTCATGCAAAGGCGATGTCGTCATTGCACACTGTTAGTAGGTTCCTTTTGTTTCAGCTGTATTTAACAAGCACAGTGCGACTACAGTGCACTCATACAAGGCTCGTTTGGTCTCAGCTGTCAAATACAAGCACGCACAACGTTACTACAGTGCACTCATACAAGGCATGTGTTGCAGCAGCTGTCAGATACAACCATAATGTTATAACAGTGCAGCCATGCAAAGCCCATGCTGTAAATACAACGCGATGTTACTACAGTGCACTCATACAAGGCTTATGTTATGTCAGGTGTCAAATACAGGCACAATGCCACTACAGTGCACTCATACAAAGCCCGTGTTGTGTCAGCTGTCGAATTCAAGAACAATGTTACTACAGTGCACTCATACAAGGCCTTTATTGCAGCAGCTGTCAAATACAACCATAACGCTACTACAGTGCACCCATACAAGGCCCATGTTGTGTCAGCTGTCATGCTAGCACAGCGCATTCATGAGTGCCTGGTCTTGTGTGCACTGGCCATGTAAATTACATCAAAGACTATAAAGGGTTAATACTTTTTGATACAATAACCATGGCAATATTGTTCTCAACAAAGCATCATGAATTCCAATGTGGAACAACAAAGATCTTTACAAAGAGCTAGAATGAAAAGGGTTATAAATACAGGAATTTCAACTATTGTAATTTTCAATAGCAAATGCATCTAAACCTTCGTACTCCGTTAAAATATCTCAGTAAAACAAATATAAAAGAACTGTTAAGTTTGATGACATATGTTTGTGTTGCTCAAATGTGGGGAGTGAGTTACCATCCGACATAAGTTGGAACATTGTAACAGACAGGCGTGAGATTAAACATTTCAAGAAGATCCATGGATTCTACCTTTCTACTTGTATTTAAATATCTTCTATTTCATTTTTATTCAATATTGAAAAAAGTAGAGACGGCTAAAACGCGTCTATTTGGAAAAAATAACAAAACAGCACTAAAATATTTCTCTTAAAGTTTAACCAACACACTGACTTTCTGGAGTGTGGGGCAGAGGGGCATTTTCATCCGCCATTCGTAAGGTCACGGGGCAACATGGCACACACATAAAAACTACATTATCGGCCAAAAAAGAATTCAGTCAAACAACACAAGAAAAACTTCTATTATCGGTCAGAAAAACCATCATCTTGAAATTATATGAAGTATTGAAATTTTGTGCCAACAACTTTAACTGGTCTTCAGTTTTCAATGTCTTGAAGATCAGGAACTTTGAAATCATTTTACGATTGCAATTAATGGGGAAAACAACAACTGGGGAGTGCTGGTCAACAACAACAATATTGCTGCTTCGATCGGCTGCTGCTGCATGCGTCACAAACACGTGATGGGTCATGTGGGGCGGCGATAACTCGGTCCTTGTTGCAAGAAACCCCAGCATCTGAGGCACATCATGAGGCACGCAGTTGCATGTTAACCTTAAACATTATACGGTGCCCTGGGGAAAGACCCCCCCCCCCCTCCCCTCTTAATATAAAGCAGTCTTCACCAGTTTCACATTTGATGACTTCTGGAGCTGGGGTGTATGACTGTTTACATCTAACTGTTACACAAGAACCAAAGGATTAATCCGTCTGTGGGGCGGATGAAACATTAATATGGAGCACAACTCGGGTTCTGATGTGCCGCAAATGGTTTCTATGTATCACAGATGCAAAATTTTCTAACGTTAAGTTTTTGATGACGTAGCGATGTCCCCGTGATGCCACTGGTCTATGCTACGGTCTGTCCTACACGCAATGGTCGCTTTGTTGCCGTATTAGTTACAATGGACCGAACAGATTGCACGAGGTTCATCTCTCCAGATTGTTTAACCGCCGGTGAATAATCTACACAAGTTTAGTTTTCTACATGGGCTGGTTACTGCCTCTAGTGCCGTCTGCCGCGCCTGTTGTTAATTACAGAGCTGTAGTCAGGGGGCGGGGCGTTGCTAAGGGGTCGGGCCCCGCCCTTCTTCTCATACCACCAATCAGGAGGCCGTTCCATGTCAATGTACGCGAAATCATCCACGTCATCAGGGAAGAACTCAACGTTCACTCCACGCGGTGTTTTCACCGACTGCTTTTCCGCGCTGTTTTTGCTACTCTCCGCGCTGCCAACTTTTCTTCTTCCGCGCGTCAATATTTTGGGTCGTAGTCCATCCCTTCTCACACCGCCTAATTGACAAGATCATTTAAACAAGTAAAAGGCCTCGGTATTTACATTTTCATAACACAAAAACGCTGACAAAAAGGCAAATTTTACATTTATGAAAGTTGGACATAAAAAGCCATTGGTATAATTTTGAAGAACGGAGAGCTCGCAATATTTTCCTGAGCATACCCGTGACAGATGTAGGCGTGCCTGGAATGTCAATGTCATCGTCATGGAAACCGCTGCTGTCGCTACCGTGTGAGCTCCTAGGAGATGCTTGTTCCGGATTATCTATACAATGCAGTGTTATTACATTCCTTGAAAAATACTGTAATCTCACTGGTTAGTTCCAAAATCAATAATTTTTTAATATCGATCAGAACCTAAAATTGATCGATATCGCAGTTTTCTGTACCATATGGTCAGTTAAGTCATGCAACAAACGTATATTGACCTGTTTCGAGTCGAAAGGAAGCTATTATCGCCCAACTACAGATATGTTGACCTAAAGGACAGTATTTTCTAGGTGGCCAATTATGCTTCATATTGACTCCAAATAAGTTAATATCTGCCAGTTTTATGATGTGATAGCGTGTTGATGTTGTGGGAGAAATTGTAGAATTTACGCAAACTGCAGAATAAATAAGATAAAAAGTATGCTATTAGCTTCTTACAATTCTGGTCTTCAATATGCCATTTTGTGGCAGGAGCCGACATCCCGGTAGGTGTCGTGTCGCGGTTCTTGCCGCGAGATTTGGCCCATCCCGTCTTTGTACCGCCGCTGAATCTCTGCAGCTTGGGACTGCCACAACGTCGAAGCGCATTAAGACATCCTGTAATGATAAATGTTAAAAGCTCCTGTAATGCAAGTGCTAAAAGCGTCCTGTATTAATGGAGACAACGAGAGAGAGAGAGAGAGAGAGAGAGAGAGAGAGAGAGAGAGAGAGAGAGAGAGAGGAAGAAGAAGAATAAGAAAAAGAAGAAGAAGAAGAAGAAGATGATGATGATGATGATGATGATGAAGAAGAAGAAGAAGAAGAAGAAGAAGAAGAAGAAGATGATGATGATGATGATGATGATGATGAAGATGATGGAGATTATGATGATGATGAAGATGATGAAAATGATGATGATGGTGATGGTGATGATGATGGTGATGGTAATGATGATGATGACGATGATGATGATGATGATGATGATGATGATGATGATGATGATGATGATGATGATGATGATGATGATGATGATGATGATGATGATAAAGAAGAACAAGAACAAGAAGACGAAGAACAAGAAGAAAAAGATGAATAAGAAGAAGATGGTTTCGAATATAATTTCGAATAGGCCTATTTTAATTGAAAAATACTCATTGGGATTATCGGTGACATGAATTTTTGCGGTAAGCTGTAACTAACGAGTGCACACAGCGCTACACAGGGCATTTATAAACCACAACGGGTCTTTGTGAAAAAAAACTTACCTAGAACAAGGAGGTCAATTCCCAGCTCAAAGAATTCAAATACACTGATAACAGAACAGCCGACCCAGAGTCCTAGGATTCCACCAACGTCAGAGGCGAACTGTCCAGTCTGTAAAAACAACATCAACAATAATAATAATAGCAACAATAATACTTAAAACAATAACTATAATAATGATAATAATAAAATAATAATAACAATAATAATAATGATAATAACAATAATAATAAAATTAACAACTAGAACCGCCTTTAACTAGCGAAATGTTAAACATTTGACAAAAATTAAAACGCAAAAATACTTCCTTCAATGGGTTATTTCTTGAATAATATAAAGTATTTTACAACATAAATACAGTCTGTTATACAACTATGTACAGGGCTCATGGCACAACATGTATGCGGCTTATAATGTTCTAAAACGTCGGATCACTGTCAAGAAAAAACTCCATAGGTTGATAACTTAATACCAGCTAAATATATAAGCTAACAACACAGCTTGAATACGTCTTATAAGCCGAGTAGTGTTTGGTTTTTGTTGACTTAAGGTTTGATTGACTGATCAGGCGCACGCTGTGTTATATGTTTACGCAGTGAGAGCTCACACAAAGCTGAGCAACTGTGTTGTGTTCTGTGCTGCACGTTAAATGCTCCGCATTTACTTGCAAAAAATACACTCTTTTCACATGGCGTTTTAACAAAGAAAACGAAATCGAAGACGAAAATAAAAAGTGACATGCACACGTTCAGATCAAGCTCTTCTTAAGTCCCAAGTTTCGTGGTCCTAGGGCCCAGGAGACACAAAAAATCGAAAAAATGTCAAGAAGAAAAATGGACGAACGGCTGCTCGCACAAATTCATATAACCCTTGCAAGCTAACAGCTTGTCAAGTGTTAATAATAATAATAATAATAATAATAATAATAATAATAATAATAATAATAATAATAATAATAATAATATGCGTTTAACTTGAATTTCAACCTGATATTTTCAACATTTGTTAGAGATGCTTGAACTGCAATGAAATATTTGCCGCGTCTCATGTCTGGGCATATAACGCCTCGGCTTTACATTACGGACCCTCTATATCATACCTGTGTATTAACCCACATGTAAAGAACAGAGTTGACATTTTGTAATAAATTAAATTATGTGTGTGTGTGTGTGTGTGTGTGTGTGTGTGTGTGTGTGTGTGTGTGTGTGTGTGTGTGTGTGTGTGTGTGTGTGTGTGTGTGTGTGTGTGTGTGTTTTCATGATTATCAAATTCTGTTTTTCTTTATACAATGCCAAAAATTAAAGGTTTTCACTAAGTTTTTTCCTGACCTTGTACGTTTCTACTTCTTCAATGTGCTCATAATTGAAGTCATCATAAAAGACTTCCACAGCGAGAAGATTGCGTTTGTATTTCTCCGTGTCGTTCGAGTAGGCGATATCAGGGATCTTGTCTGCAAACTTGGCTAAAACTGTGTCCTGTTTAAAACAAAAGATGCCATTTAGAAGTCCCATCCAACTGTAATGCTTAGTGTGACCAGGTTCAGCGAAGTCCTTGATGTGACCGGGTTGAGCGAAGTCCTTAGTGTGACCGGGTTCAGCGAAGTCCTTGATGTGACCGAGTTCCGCGAAGTCCTTGATGTGACCGGGTTCAGCGACGTTCTTGATGTGACCAGGTTCAGCGAAGTCCTTGATGTGACCGAGTTGCGCGAAGTCCTTGATGTGACCGGGTCAGCGACGTTCTTGATGTGACCAGGTTCAGCGAAGTCCTTGGTGTGACCGAGTTGCGCGAAGTCCTTAGTGTGACCGGGTTCAGCGAAGTCCTTGATGTGACCGAGTTGCGCGAAGTCCTTGATGTGACCGGGTTCAGCGACGTTCTTGATATGACCAGGTTCAGCGAAGTCCTTGATGTGACCGAGTTGCGCGAAGTCCTTGATGTGACCGGGTTCAGCGACGTTCTTGATGTGACCAGGTTCAGCGAAGTCCTTGATGTGACCGGGTTCAGCGACGTCCTTGATGTAACCGGGTGCAGCGACGTCCTTGATGTGACCGAGTTGCGCGAAGTCCTTGATGTGACCGGGTTCAGCGAAGTCCTTGATGTGACCGGGTTCAGCGACGTCCTTGATGTGACCCGGTTCAACGAAGTCCTTGATGTGACCGGGTTGAGCGACGTCCTTGATGTGACCAGGTTACGGGTTGAGCGAAGTCCTTGATGTGACCCAGTTCCGCGAAGTCCTTGAAGTCACCGGACTCCGTCCTTCATGGACATTAAGCTATTTTTCGTAGTGTTAAGAAGATCTTTCCCGTAGGATTTTAAACAAATTTATTACTACGATTCATATTCTACGACCAGTTAATTTCCTCAATGTTGGCAACCTGATAATAATTAAATTTATAAAACCACGTTAAAATATGTTTTGGATGGAGTGAGAGAAATTTTAAATACATTCGAAGGGACTGATTTTCAACAAGGCCAGACTCTACTCACGGCGTGCCTGGTTGACGGCCAGAGAGCGGTGGATGTTGACGTCACAAAGTACTCGTCTCTGAAAACGAATTTTCTAAAAATGAACACCTCGCCTTCAAAGGCATTAGCAGAGAATGACGTTACAGCTTACGGATTTACCAAAGAACATACCCCAGTATATATTTTGAATCGAGTTCGGGGAGTTGGTGCTATCCATCATTGACTTTTCGTCCCCCCCCCCACCCACCCCCCCCCCCCACCCCAGCCCCTGCTGGTTCGGTTGTACTCCACTTTTCCGAAATTCAAATTATTTTCAGTATACTGACATTTCGGTATTTTCAGAGTAATAATAATAATATTAATATTAATATGAACTATAACACTGATGATAAGGATTGTAAAGTGACTGACTGGCAAGCATCAGGACACTCGTCACTGCAGCCCAGCCGCCCCTCAGCATAGTCCTGGTTTGTTCTGTAGCGGCAGTCATCTGAGAAGAAAATACCGGTATTGTTGTGATAGTCAGCTGATAAGAAATATTGTTGTCATAGTCAGCTGATAAGAGATATTGTTGTCATAATCAGCTGATAAGAAATATTGTTGTCATAGTCAGCTGGTACAAAATACTGTCATGATAGACATCTGGTGCAAAATATTGCCATGATAGCCATACAAAATACTGCGCTGATTCTCAGTTGACAGAAAATTCAAAATGTAATGTAATTTGTCATATTTGACTGACCTTCCTCTCGGTTGGTTGTGTCGCAAGGATGCGCCCGCCGCCCGCCCACAGCCTTCCCTGACATAGGGTAGTACGAATCCCCACAGCCACAGCGTTTGATCACCTTTCTCTGGTAACACGTCCTGAAGCAATTCTGCAGAACACACCACGTGATATTTTGTTTTCTTACAGTCATTTTTCCAACGTATTTACTCGTAATTCAAGAAGTAAAGCAGTGAGAAGTCCCACGTCCATCGCGTCTTCGGTGGAGCTCCCACGTTTATGACGTCATCAGTGAGAGCTCCCGCGTTTGTGACGTCTTCAGTGGAGCTCCCACGTATGTGACGTCTTCAGTGAGAGCTGCCATGATTGTGACGTCTTCAGTTAGAGCTCCCACGTTTGTGACGTCTTCAGTGAGAGCTCCCACAGTTGTGACGTCTTCAGTGAGAGCTCCCGCGTTTGTGACGTCTTCAGTGAGAGCTCCCGCGTTTGTGACGTCTTCAGTGAGAGCTCTCGCGTTTGTGACGTCTTCAGTGGAGCTCCCACGTTTGTGACGTTGTGACGTCTTCAGTGAGAGCTCTCTCGTTTGTTGCGTCTTCAGTGAGAGCTCTCGCGTTTGTGGCGTCTTCAGTGAGAGCTCCCGCGTTTGTGACGTCTTCAGTGAGAGCTCCCACGTCCATAACATCTTTATTGATCCCTAAGGCGGTATACCATTTATTTACATGGCAAATTATCAACAAAATTCACTGTAAAACCCAAATATATAGACCAAATAATAGTACAATAATAACCCCAAAACAAAGACGAAAGAAACACAGAGACCTCACCTGTCTACTGTAATGCACGTGTTTGTATATCTCTGAGTACAGATCTATTTTAGGAGCTTTCTTTTCATTGGTGCAGTTACCAAAAGGGTGCCCTTTTCGGCTTATCACAACCTGGAAATTAGAACTGAGATATTTATCAAGCTTAGTGATAAACAGATCTGGACTCTTTTTCACATTTATTGCCGAATTCAGATGTCAATAAATATTTCTAAATGTCTAAAATCGAATGTTTTAGACACCTAAAATCGAACTTTAGCTGCCAAAATTGAATTTTACATATCTTAAATTTAATTGTAGATGTAAAAAATCAGCTCTCATTTCTTGATATCGAATATTCAATTTCAAATATCTAAAATTTTATTTCCGACGCTGTTCCGCTCAGCTGTTCAGCGGAAATAACAATTTTTCTACCTTTTCTGACTGACGTCGGTGCCATATTAAAGCCTTAAGGTAGGCGGAGAGCTCCAGACTGACGAACAACTGCCTTTTGATCGGTGGATATTAAAGCCTCAATGTGGGCGGAGCGATCCGGAATAACTGACTTTTCATTGGTCGATATTAAAGCCTCAAACTGAGCAGAGCGCTCCTGATTGGTCGAATCGGAATTGCGAATTCGCTTCCCGTCACGTAAGCATGACAATTTAATAAACCAAAACAGAAATAGTATAAATTAAAACTTTGTCATTATGTATGTGTAAAACCGTATGAGGTTTTGCGATGGCAATATCTGTTTGGGACTCGTGAGCGATTTTTGCTAGTGACATACATATTTTTATGTATTTGATGTCCATTCATTGTTGACGACACACTTTGTGGATTTGTGGATAATTGAAATCTAACTAGATGCTCGAGAAGCCGGGGTTTGGACAAAATTTGAAAGTAATTTTTTAACAATTTAGGATTTTGTTTATTTCTGTCGTACTTCCAGAGCTAAATCAAGAGCTAAAAAGTCCAGGTGGTCCATTTTTCTTGGACGAACCTGAGCCATTTACAATATCGATCTGTGTTTGTTCCCATAGAAGCTACATACCAAGTTTCATTAACATCCTTACAGCAGTTTTTAAGTTATAGTGTTAACAAGCTCTTGATGACAGACCGACAGACCGACACACGGTCAATCGCACATATAAATGACGCCCCTCAGCACTCCCACCACCAACCAAATTGAGGACCTCCATTCTTACGAATTTGAGTCACCTTTTGCACGCCTATGGAGGTGAGTTCTCCCGGCTTAGCGAGGTAGCCGTCCTCGTCGGGGTGCGGCATCTTGCGGTTGTTGTGCACGATGATTCGCGCGCCCGACGCGCCCCCTATGTTACTCAGATACTCGTCCTCACCGATGTTTAAGACTAGAGACAATCCTGCAAAGACAGACATGCACGTGACGTACTCACTCATGACGTCATCGGTGACCCGAAAGATGGTGTGCTATATATATTGTAGCAAAGACTGAGGTTTTGTTGGGGTTACTGATTTTCGCGTTGTACTTAAAAAAAAACAATCAATGCGATAATAACTGCAGCACGTAGCAAGGAAAGCAAGTAAAGTTTTATCAGGAAAAAATCGCCTTAATTTAAGCGTTTTGTAAATTTGCGTATTTAGCATATTTTGATGTGTCTTTGCGTAGTTTTGCGCTTTTTGAGTATTTTGGCGATTTTTAGGTATTTTAAAGTATTTTTGCATATTTTAACGTATTTTGTGCATTTTTACGTATTTTTTCCGATCATTTGCTTACCATATCGTCGACCTGTTCTGTGTGCCGTTTCTATTGGTACAGACCTATTCCAACCACTGTTGAACATGTAGCAATTGCCGAAAAGGGGATCGTATAGCTGGTAAAACATGCTAAAATCAATTGATATTAATTTGATATTTGCACTATTGTAAAAAATAAAATAAAATAAATAAATAAATATCAGCAGCTGTTTGATCATGAACAGAAACAAGGCTCAAGTCCGCGGTATTGGAATTCCAGTGTTAAAGGATGACATTATAGCCAGTTAATCAAGATTTCCCCTTTACGATAAGTAATCATTAAATTAATTCACGAGATTAATAATAAGGATAAGGAGTTTTAACAGCAGTGTTCTTACGACAAGTCGCATATCCACCCTTCAAACTGACACTCCAAGATGAACTCGTACGAGTTATATCCCATTGCCGACTTTGTTTCTTCAGATATAGACGCCAGGTTTTCGACGACTGTTTCTGCTAAAACGAAATCTTCGCTCAAAGGCCTCCGACCCTCGATGCTGGATGGCTCTGTAGTTGTGCTGGTTGTGGGTTGTGTGGTTGTGCTGGTTGGTCCTGTTGTGACAAATTGAATAAGAGATAACGACACTCCATAGTTTAATGGCATTTTGTAAACATAAGTTAATATGTTAACGCTTACACAGAAATGAACTTAAGAACTTTATAATCGTTTCTGAAAATGCAGAATTTAATTTTTAAAACTATCTTTGATACAGATTTATCCTCTTTTCCGAAGAGATTCATAAATAATTTACCACAAAAATATCATTATATTAATAAATAATATACTGTTCAAAAACGTTAAGCCCTGCATGATTTTACCTGTGGACTTTAGACTTCAGGGTTTACGAGCATAGATAGAGGCATTGATAATTCTTTGGTTAGCCTCCTTGGAGGCCAGTAATGTGGTAGAGATTGGGAAGCATGGTTCAATGACTAGTGGGACCACCGGCGGCTGTAATGCTAACGGGTGAAAGAGTGACCGAGTTGCTTACGAAGTCCACACCTTGAAATCCGCATGTTTGTGCCGAAACCAATCAAGAATACACTTCACACCTTGTAGTGTAAGAGTCTACGCTCAATATTGGATTACAATTTTTATTTCAATGAAAATGATAAGTTTAAAAACTATGCTTTACTGCATATATCTATGGTAAAGATAGGAGGGAGCCTAACGTTTTTTGGACACGATATTTAAGTGTTGGCCTGCTCATAGCAGGTTATGCACTAAATTCAAGCTGTTGCGTGCGGCGATGTCATTACAACTTTGCAAACATAAGCTAAATTGTTTAGCAGTATTTTTTGTGTCCAGATGAATAACAATCACAATATATACATTTTTGTACAGAGCACACAGTTCATTTAGAACTACGACCATAAGAACGCTGCACTAATTAAAAAATGGATTACTAAATTATTTAGATTAAAGATCAAATATATATCAAATGTATCATCAGCAGGAACACTTTTATTAATTACTAATCTAAAACAATAAAAACTGCAAGAAATCTAAAACTAACAAGAACGTCCGTGGAAATTGCGCCCAGCCATAAAAACCAAGACACTATGGCCAACATTGCTGTCAAAAATAATTAGAATACCTCTGTGGGATGAACAGCATTGCTTGTGTTTCTCTCAAAGCCATCCATTTATTTGGTCAGTCTTTGCAGAACCGACAACATACTACAACTCCACTGAGGATCTACTAAGGATGGAAAAGAGAGGGGTTTTTTATGTTCCGACGGTTTCATATATATATATATATATATATATATATATATATATATATATATATATATATATATATATATATATATATATATATATATATATATATATATATATATATATCAAATCCCTCAATTTTAGGAAAAAATTAACGCCATTAAGAAGTTGTCTGGACGTACGGAGGAAACGGTTAATAGTGTTTTCGTTTTTCTCGCTGTTCATCTACACAACGTCCATATTAACATGCCTACTCAGTGTCTATTTGTAGATAGGCGTAGATAGATGTTTTAAAAATTTCATTAAAAACACTGTATTGACGTTGGAAGAAAAGTTATAAAAATACGCGTCCTATGCATTTGTTTTTAAACTTGCACATACCCAAAATGCCCCTATAAAACCATTTCAGGTCTATTTGTCTGTACTTATATCTAGATCCTGATAAGTTTTACGAGCGACATTAATGGATGCTGTTTTGACGTCTTGAGGAAAGTGATATGAAGACCGGTCGCAACTATGTTTTAGTTGTGATGTGTTTTTGTTTTTAGCCAAGGCGATCGCATAAAACGTATATTCGAAGTCTGTTTAAAGATTTTCCATTCTAGTTATTTAATGCTATCACTATCCAGTCACCAAATTCAAGTTGGCGTAAGAACGCAGTCTATTTTCCTTTACGAAAAACAACATGCATTACGGGACAGGTTATTATTAAGAGAAAAAGTACTCCAGACACATTAGAGACAGGTTTGTCTTGAAAAATAATAGCCTGCTTCATAAATACAGTGACGTCATAACGATGATTTAAAGATATCAAGTAAATCGGCTTGAGAAAAATTATGTGAAAACATGAATACATGAAAACCTTTACTCGGATAGATCGGTTTTGAAGGGATGACCTGGTGACTATCAGTATTTCTCGCTTTCGACTTAGCCACGACGGCCTATGCAACTTTCAAATGTTAGTGAACACACAAGAAGGAGATTATTGTGATTTTTCTGTAAAATAACCAGTATTTTTAGTATTTTGGACAATTGTGGTCAAATACACAAACAATATATAAGACTGATGAAGGAACTTAAGAAGAACATTCCTAGGACGATTTCTAGAAAGGGTAGCATTTTTGTGTTTTCACAGATTTTGCCAATATTTTGGCTAAATTGCAGAAAAATACAAGCTTGGTAGAATGTTACCCAGGGAACATTTAAATCAAACTTCAAAACAATCGGACCAGAAATGTTAAAGAGTATAATTTTGAAAATTGTTTAGACACACACACACACACATACACACATAAAAGATGAAGGATGCCCAACAAGTGATGAGCATAGCCACCGACGAAAGTCGACTGGACTAAAAACAATATAGCAATAGATAATATTCTTTGAGGTTCAAAGAATTTATAAGCATAACATTGAAAATGCAAAACTATAAGTTTTATATACAAATTTTACATGTGATATGAAATATGTACTGTATTTGTTCTACCTAAGAACGCAGTACCACGATACTCTTTTCAATTTCAATCGGTATTTTTTCCTTTGAAAAAACGTCATAAATTGTTGTCTCAAGTTCATTTTTTCACTTACATACCGTATGTGTGATGTCTGTTCTATATTTGTTGCTTCTAAGCATAAACGTGCGACAACAATTGATCACTGCACCTATAGTATCATGAACATTAAGCATCCAGAGAGATTTGGATTCCAGAAAAAAAGAGCGCATTGTTTACAAATATAACACGTAAAGCGTAACATTGCCATATAAAGAAATGATAAGTGAGCTGACTATGAACGCAGGTGTGCTGGCCAGGCTATCACGACAACGTGAGAGGGGCAAGCCTGACGCTGGCAATGAAAACACACAGGCGACGACATTAGATCGGGAAATGTCCTGGTGCGAAAGCTCATGTGCCTCCATAGTTTGGGTGTCTATGGGATGGTTGTGATTTTTGTTTTTGTAACAAAACGATAAACGATGGTCCTGGCTGGCTTAGTATTGAATTCGAGCACTTGTGAAAGGCCAGTGAATTCACACTTCCCAGGCTTTCTACGAGTTTTCAAATACAATGCAAACCATCCAGTTCAAGAGGTGGATGTAATTATATGTCTCGAAAGAGTTTTAGGACTCACACAAACAATTGCCAAGCAATAATAATTTTTTTCTTGACATTAAACAGACAAAAACAGTTCCATGGAGAAGCAAAATTTTATCATTCAGCATTGTATCAAAAGGAGTGGGTTTATTTGGTTTGTCGTCGTAGTCTCTGAATGAGTGCTTGAAACGGCTGATGCGTCTCCTCTTTGATGTGATGTGTCGCTGAACGTTGTGGTGTCTGGCGATAATGTTGTCTCTAAAACTGTTGTATGTTCCATGACTGTTGTGTGCTGCAATGTTGTACTTTGCTCGGTTGTTAATTCTTGCCCAGTTGTTGTTTCTTGCAATGTTGTTGTATCTTGCTCTGTTGTTGTTGTTGTTGTTTCTTGCAATGTTGTATCTTGCAATGTCGTTATATCTTGTTCGGTTGTTGTTTCTTGCAATGTCGTTGTAGCTTGCACTGTTGTTGTATCTTGCAATATTTTCAAGCTCATTTGTTGAAAATGAAAGGCAAATTTTGATGCAGAAGGATAAACAGTTAAATAATATGTAAATTATAAACTGGTATGTATATATATACAGGCTGTGACAGTGATCAGGCATTCTATTGTTAGCCTGAAAAGACCAGGCCATCTGCTGATGGCCTAACTCAATCTGACCACAACAGATGCTCTAAAAATACCAGACCATCTATAGAAAACCTGATTTTTGGGCTTGAAATTTAAACGGTTTGTATGAAATGCTTGGACCCGCATTTTATCGCTCCTAGTGGAGAAAGCAGCATCCTTTTAACATCTCATTTGTATAAATGATACAAATGTAATGTCTTATTGCATCAGAAATTCTTCAGCACTGGAGCATTCGTGAGTTAGGTTATTGCACAAGAACTAAATTGTTTAGTATTCTAACCCGGAAATTATTTATAAATACAGGGTATCTATTAGACAAGATGTACTACAGAACAAGTACCAAACGGTAGCCTAAACATCTTGAACATTTGCAAGACTAAAATGCACAAGTGTTTACGAATCTAACAATATTAAACAAAAGAAGACCTTGTGTGCTTGTAGGTTCATATTCAGTGGTGGTTTGAATAGCAGAGGTCGACTCCAATGCAGACGTGCGCATCACAGATGTTGTATCACGTAGTGAAGTGTGAACTGCTGTAGTATCTTGTACTGTTGTATCTTGCAAAGTAGTCTGTACAGTTGTCTGATCCGTTGTTGAAGCTGTAGTGTCTGGTACAGTTGTTTGAAGTCTTGGAGTAGTGTAGCCATTATACTCTAAACCTAAATTATAACATTTCAGCTGACTAAATTAGGGTTATTTCAAATTTCAGTTCGAAAGCTGAATTTTATTCGCTACGCTTTTACCAAAAAATGTGTTTACAGAGCTAGAAAAATCACAGTATGTTATACGTTGGTCATCAACAACAGCATAATGGTCAATTGCATCAATATATAAATATTCCATGATTTGCACATTGATTAGTGTTGTCTTCCTTCATATGTGACGTATCGTACTGTTAAAGATTATTTCTGCGTATTTTCAGTACATGACAATCTCATGAAATTTCATGTATTTCACGGAAAACTAGACCCAATTTCGCTATACGTAGCAAAATGGAATCCACTTGCAAAGGTACAATCTATCTGGTCAAAGACACATTTTCAATGTTTCGACAGAATTAAAAGCTTCCGAATTATTATCTTGAACGAGGACATCGAAATAAATATAATGTTATCTCTTTTGGGTACAAATAATCAAATTAAGTTTTCTAACCGTTTTCAAGATAATAGTCAACTTCCGGTTTTTGACCTTGACCATGACGGAGGCCAAGGTCACCGAAGTACCTTTACATAACGTCCTTTAGGCCCAAGGAATCGAAAATAAGCTCAAAATCTCTAACAGTTTTTGAGATAATGGACAATTTTTCTCTAACGGATTACGATATACAAAGGTCACATGACCTTGACCTTGACCCTGAATATCGAGTCCACGATGTTACTGCCTACTGACACCGTACACGTGTTGAAAGAAGGATCTGAGCGCTATTTCCAGCAATTTTACGTGATGAGTAGGGATTTGAAAAAAAAATTGCCTCAATTTGACCTAGACCTTGAAGATCACGGTAAAAAAATGCAGATTTCAGTACAACTCTTTACCCTCTATGTCTTTGCCAAATGCCGTCTTTCTACTACAAACCGTGTAGGATGAGTTTTCTAGAAACCACTTTAAGGTCAAAAATAGTTTGACCTCAATTTGACCTTGACCTTGAAGGTCAAGATAAAAAAATATTTGCCGATTTCACGACATCTCATCACGCTCTAATTCTGTGCAAAATGTCATTGTCCTACGTTAAATAGCGTAGGAGGAGTTTTCTGGAAACCTCCGAGGCAAAAAAAAAAGCAAATAAAGGAAGGAATAAACAGCCAGAATTCTTAGCAAAGCGTACTCATTTGCACACTATGTTTGCAAGAGGGAATGAAAAACAATCGATAGAGGTTTTTGCTGCACTTAGAGGTAAAACAGTAAGTTATACCTTGAACTTCACAAATGACAAGTGCCGTTTCTGTTTCATCATTATGAGACACAGTACTCCACAGATGGGTGATGACATCAGCATATACCCCATGTTCATTTCCTGGCTCTGAGTAACAAATATTTTATGTAAAATATCTGAAACTAGTGCTAGTGCTAGTGCTAACATAGTGCTATATTGTATATTATACAGCTCTGAATTTTATATCATAAAGCGCTGGCTGTATTTTTATTTTATATTCTGTATTAGTATTAACTACCTTCTATGTTATGCAACGCCATATTCCATATCGCATTTTCCTACATTCTATATCATGGAAATTAAGATGTGTAAGCCGATACTTACGCCCGTTGGCCGTATCCCAGTTACTCCACGTGTCATCGAGGGATTGTCCACTATATCGCCAGTCTCCACTGTCCATCTTTAATCCCAGCCAATAGCGTGTACTTCTGAAGAGTGTATAACATAAGACTTGACGAAGTTTAAAAAGGAGCAATTAAAGAGTAATACCATGATGGTTACTGGGGTGTAAGAAGTATATACAAAATTCTCAGATATATGTAAAAGTATTGTCTTTAACAGACAGCTCACTTTAAAAATATTTGTTTAAGCAACTAACTTATTTCTACACCTTATAAACCAACAATATACATTTTGCTGTTGTTACTTTTGATATTTTCAAAAGCTGTCTACTCGAGTATTGATATGTTTACATTCTTGGTTATTCGTGGTACTTAACACACATGTAACGCCATTTCCATGTGTATTTATTAAGGATCAACTTGCAAAACACATCAAAATAGTTTGAAGTTTCTGACATAGATTTACTCTAGAAAAATTTGTGCAAATCTGCAGTCCCCTAAAAATTCATACTTACGAAACAGTATCTAGTATTCCCGATTCATCACGCAGAAATGTCATTTTCTCCTGTGTGTCAAGCTCAATCATGTAGGCGTTGGGTGAGTAGCGTTCACACGAACCTTCAGATTTATCCCATTGAGCTTCATTCTCATCCCAAGGTAAAAACCAACAATATTTTACTCCAAGCGAATCTACATATACAGGATTTGGACATGCTGAAAAAATAATCAATCTACATTAAAAAGTGAAACTTGCTGTAAAAATATAGATTTTAGGTGCTGCTTGTGTATATACAATATAAGCAGCTACTTGTTAAACGTTGAACTTGGTCTTTGAAAAAGAATAAAACTTACTTTTCAGAAATTAAAGTATGAATTGTGCAGCATAAATTATTATCGATTTACGTTGATGCTTTTTATGTTTAAAATATTTAAAAGTACACTGTTTTTTCATTCTTAATATCAAAAATGCAATTTTAGATGTCTAACATTCCATGTCAGATATCAATAAATAATTATTGCTGTATAACAATTGTGAAAATTGCATTTCATATTTGTGGGTTTGTCCGTTAAACACCTCTGTTTTTAACAAATTGTGCCATCGGGTTAGCGTTGCTAATTTTATCGAAGGACATGTCATTTTGGCATAAGTATGGAATGCCGTTTTAACATTTAATGATTATTTTTGATATCAAAATACAATTAAAGATATCGAAAAATCAATGTAGATCTCAGTAATTTATATTTTGCTATTATTAATTGAGTTTTAGATGGCAAAAATTTATTTTTGAGATCAAAAAATCAAATCTACAAACTTAAAAAATCTTAAGGGAACACATTTACATAAGATTTAGCGAATCGTCAATTAAATTTTGGAGATATGGAATGCCGTTTTCACATTTATTAGTGAATTATTGATATCAAGATTTAATTTTTGATCTCAAAAATTGATTTTTTAATATCAAGAATTAATTTTTGATCTCAATAAATCCATATTTTGATATCAAGAATTAATTTTTGCTATCTGTAATTGTATTTTTGATATCTCTAATGTATTCTTGATCTCAAAAAATAATTTTTTATAGCAATAAATATTTAGACATATCAAGAAATATTTATTGATATCAAAATTGATTTGATTTAAAATTGATTTTTTGAGATCAAAAATTCAAGTTTTGATAGCAAAAATGAAATATTTGAGAGCAAAATATCAATTTTGAGCTCAATAATTGATTTTCTATATATTGATACCAAGAATTTATTTCAGATATCATTACTTCAGACTGAAACTTTTCTAATTTGTATTTTGAAATCTGCAAACGATTTTTTGATCTCAAAAACTGATTCTTGATATCAAAATATCAGTCTATTATTTTAAATAAAAAATTCAGAAACACGCATCTGTAAATAAATAATGGCTGTCCTTGTATACAGAATCTTTATTTTAATTGTTTACTGTAAAAAAAATAAGCATTTCTTGAGATCAAAAATTGTGTTGTTATTATTGATCTCAATAATCCAAATTTTCATCTCCAAAATTTAATTGACGATTCGTTATATTTATGTGAATGTGTGTCTCCCGTAAGATTTTTCAGGTTTGTAAAATAGATTTTTTTATCTCAAAGATAAATTCAATTATTGAAATATAAATTAATGAGATCGACATTGATTTATTGATATCTATAAATATCTTTAGATATCAAAAATAAGCATTAAATGTTAAAGCGGCATTCCATATGGAGATGAAAACTTGAATTATTGAGATCAATAATAAGAACGCACTTTTTGATCTCAAGAATTGCTTCCTTTTTCTACAGTAAAAATTTAAAGAAAGATTCTGTATACAAGGACCAGTCAATATTAATTTACAGATGTGTGTTTCTGAATTTTTTATTCACAAAATAGACTCATATTTTGATATCAGAAATACATTTTGAGATCAAAAACTCATTTGTAGAGTTCAAAATACAAATTAAAAAAGTTTCATTCTGAAATAGCGATATCTGAAATAAATTCTTGAGATCAATAAAAGAAAAATGAATTATTGAGCTCAAAATTGACATTTTGCTCTCAAATATTTCATTTTTGCTATCAAGAATTGAATTTTTGATCTGAAAAAATCAATTGTGGATATCTATAAATATTTCTTGATATCTCTAAATATTTATTAATATCAAAAGTTATTTTTTGAGATCAAGAATACATTTAGAGATATCAAAAATACAATTACAGATAGCAAAAATTAATTCTTGATATTAAAATATAGATTTTTGAGATCAAAAATCAATTCTTGATATCAAGAAATCAATTTTCGAGATCAAAAATTAATTCTTGATATCAATAATTCTCTAATAAATGTGAAAATGGCATTCCATACATAAGAACTTTTGTGGAAAATGTGCTTTATTTCTTTTTAATGCTAAATGTTATGTTCACTTTACGTATTGAAGGGGGTGTCTAGAATGGCCGATGTCAATGTTATGTTTTAAAACATGGTACAACGTGTCAGGTATAAGAAAAGGAGCAGTCATACACACTAGTTCATCTGGTGTGTCTCTCACCTTTTCGTTCTAACTCAAAATCCATGTACCGAAGTAGTGTCTACGCTAGAAACTTATTAAATTTATAAAGACGTCATAGAATATTAAACAAACTGTTATAAAGAACAAGGTCCCAAACCGGAATTGAAAATGCGACATGGTGGGCATTGTGGCTTTGAAATTAGATTGAGGTCAAAATACAAGGACACAACCTAAACCAAAAGTTCTCCTGTGGCATTATTAACTTTGTGTAAGATCTGTATAAGCCTTTGTATCAGATAAATAAGAAGATAGACTATCTATTTCCATTGAATTGCTAAACTTAATATTATACTGACTGTAATATTTAACAACATATTTATTCTCGTCATCTGCTAGCATTACAAAACGACTAAGTACGTGTGCATTCTCAATCTACTTATAACGGAAGATCAAATTGATGTGTTGATTTTAACAATAATTGGCCTTATTCATTAGCAATGATGGTAACAATTGCAATGAAAGAGCAGAGAAAGATAAAAAGCATTAAAATTATGTAGTTTTTGCAGGACGAGTTATAACTGACTCGTTATAACTGATAAAGATGCAAGAAAGCGCATATGTTGATATAGACAACCTCTTGACCAAATTTTGTATAAGGCACAAGATAAACACACATGTACTTACAGATCAGCTCCTACTTTTATGAATGGCTTTATCTACGGTTTAATGAAAGTAGACATGTGCCTACAGAATATTTCCTGCCATTAGGAATGACTTTATACAATCCATAATAAAAGTAGACATGTATTTTGTATATGGCATAAGGAGGCATGTGCTTACAAACCACCTCTTGCCATGCTGATTGGCTTTATATAAGGCATAAGGAGCCATTTATGTGCAGGCCATCCCTGTATAAATGAGTCTGTATAAGGCATGAGACTTACAGACCATCTCCTGGCAGATGACCGCTGCCAACGAGTGGTCATCCGTGTCCAGCCACCGGTGGCTCTGACTGATCGTCTGCAACAGTTAATTCCAAAACTAGATGTATCATGTAAGGATCAACGGGGGCGAACATAACAGATATTTTCACGTCCTTTTACTTATGACTGATCTTTAAAAGTGTTTTGGTTTTGTTGATGGACTTTATTTTAGCTTAAATTAAACCTCTGTTAAGCTTCCAGGGTTCATTCAGGAAAGTTCCCCTTTCAATTTTTCATACATACAACAACTGCGGCATCTTCAGAACCATCAGAGTAGTAGTTGGTGTAGTTGGCCGGCACCTTATCCACCCACTTATTGTTCTTTAAATACATCCAGTAATTGTCAAAACTGCAAATAAGAAAAGATAAACTTTACAATTATTACACTGGGAAAGTTTTATATTCTTGTCGTAACTAGAGCCTTGGTGAGGCCGTGTAACATGGCATGCATTTCATTTCAACAATTTCATTGACGAGGTCTCATACTGGCGTATTGCCTGGCGCATATAACATCGTACCTCTTTGTAAGCTAAAACCCTTTATACTGTGATGGGCAAGATTTTGGCCTTTCACCTTACAATACATATATGTAATGGTCTTAACCATGGTTTACTTGGTCTTTAGGAATTAGTCAGTAAATTAGCTTGGTCTTTATGAATTAGCCAGTAAATAAAAACATATCCATGCTGTTAACTTCCAGACAAAGGTTTAGCGGATTTTTTACGTGTAAAATACGTGGGCAACATGGGTAAGTTAGGCGTAATATGCGTGTATTTTGGCCATTCTGCTCATCGATAATGCGCATAAAATACGCATATTTACCCACGTAAAAATTTACGCACATTTTACACGTAATTTCCACCGATTATTAAACGCCTGTTACACGTGTTTTTCTCAGGGATATTAGACAGATTTTTGCTAATGTAATGACCCAGATAGCACACATAAATAATGTGTGTTTTGTTGGGGGAAATTTCCATGTAGTTACGTGGGATTTAGGGGAGTTTGAGACTCTTTCCGATATTTATTACGCACATGAACCTTTATCACTATAGTGTAGTTATAAAGTACTCCGTAAAACAATTTCAGCATAAAAATTTTTAGTGAAATTGATATTCCCATGTCTAACTTTCTATTATACTTAAATAAACGGCAGCCCTGCACCAAAATATGAGACATTTAGCAAAATTTAAATATATTATCGCTCCATGGCGGCTGTTTCCGGTCCGCGATAATAGGCCCACATTGCCAGACTACGTATAATATGCGTTCATTTTCCCATGCATTTACTACGTAGAAATTTTCAGGCATTATATACGTGTATTTTACCTGGAAATACCCATATGGGAAATCCCACGTAAAATATATGCTTAATATGCGTCACATATTACAGGCATAATATGCATGGGCGAAAATGCGTGTAATAAATATGCGTCTTATATACGTTAGTAAAAATGCGTTTAGTATGCGTTTCAAATGTGGGCATCTTTTTTACCATGCAAAATATATGCACAATATGCGTCAATAGATACGCGTACAATATGCGTAGGAAAAAATGCGCATACTAAGCGCATTGAAAATGGGCATATATTTTCCTGCGTATTTTATATGTCCAATAAACGTTCCTGCATATGTGCATACCTGGGAAAATACACGTATAATATCCGAATTCAATATGGGCATCTCTTTTCCCACGCATTTTATACGTATAATATATAGTTCTAGAAATGCGGATATTTTTATACGTATTTCATACGTTTATTATGCGTCCAAGAAAAGATGCCCCTTTTGTCCATGCATTTTAGATATTAAGTGCGTATAACATACGTATGCTGTTTTGCAGGGTTGTATCTACTAATAATACAACTTTTCTTTTCAAAGGAAGACTTAATCTGTAATAAAGAAAACTTTTGGTTGTGTGAACCTGTTCCAAGTTTAATAGAAAAATAATTTCATTATCTGATATTCCACTATAAATAAAACAATACTGTTAAAATGTGTATTAAATATTCAACTGAAACGTCAAAAAGCCTTCTAAATTTTGCCTTAAGAAAAGTTCATAACAGCATATTTTTCAAGCTCGCACCAATTCTTCCTTTTTTTAATATTTTTCAAAATAACTTGGCTCTGCAATCTACAATTGATGGTCTTTTTATGCCTACGATATAAAATGCCTCGGGGATATAGCGCGAACAGACAGGCGGACGGACGGACAGACGGAAAAGTTCATAACTATATCCCACCCTTACACGGGGGATAATAACCTGCTGTTGCACAACTTCACTATATATGCACTTTCTGCCCGTAAGGTTTGGTTTGCTTCCGATAAAAATATATCGGAAGATATTACAGAGATATTGCACGAACAAAAGTGGACACAAAACGACTAAGTCCAAAAGCGTATAATAGTCGAAATTTTCACATTTTCTGCCTGCTATTTTTCTCTAATCTCATTATGAACGCATCTGTTGAAAGTAACTTTTCTGACTCAGTGCATATGACGTTTTGTACTCGATATCTGTTAAACAAGCAACTGTTCGGACTCGGTTTCCTGTTATAGTTCAATATAGTGCAGTTGCGTCGGAGCAGTAATCAACATGGGACACTGAAGTAGCAACAGAGTGTCACAGAGTGTTGTTTCAGCCAACACATGCACAGCATTTTCTGTATCGTGTAGTGGTTTCGGATCAGTGTAATGCCAGGAATCGACACTGTATCTTGTACAAATCGATCCATTTTCAACTTTACTCCTAAGTGTATCAGTTATATAGATCCTACTATATAGCTCCTACATCTACAAGAGAGTTGAATAACTGCGATTCATAAATCAGATATGTAAGATATTTGGCGAAATATAGCAAAAAACTTTGATGTTGTTAAAGAAAAGTCACTAAAAGTATCAGATAAATAACTGACCTGACTCCATCGAAAATACCCGATGCGCTTAGAAATTGTTCTATGTGGGCACTGACTGGAGTATACACACCAGCGTTGACGTCATCACAGGCAGACTTTGCATCTAAGGAGATTTAACATGCCATTGTAAACAAATTCAATGTGTAAAAAAATGCCGCAAAATTACGTCAAACTTCTATTTGTTTATTTTTTGCGTCGAGTTTGTATATTGTAATACTTAATTTTGAGGTGATAGAAATTTATTAAACATTACGATTTGTATTCATGCAGTTCCCAAGAAATCCAAAACATTTAGGTAGAGGTACATACTCGAAAAAAAAGCAGTATATTATCAAAATACTACCATTTCGGCACTTTTTCGTCGGTGAAAATTATATCTGCTGCAGACACAAATGCAAGGCATATACTTTCAATGTGTTAAGCTACAAAACTGCAGGATGAAATCTTAACAGGCGTGAACAAAGTGGTGCTTTCTAATGCTTTGTGCCTTATTTATGCTTTCTAATGTACACATTAGACTGCAGTTATTTTACCGGGAATTCCGCCTTTTCACTTCATTTTTCTTCGATTTCTATATTTATTTCTTTATTTGCGGTTATATTCTTCTTTTGTTTTTTAATTTTGCAATTTTTCGGGTTTCCACTTGATTATCCGAAACAATCCGCAACTCGCTAAAATACACCCTTATACACGCAAAAATATTATCAGAATCACCGCCTAGATACTGAAAATTGTAAGGTGTCGCTGTCACCGCTCGTCTTTACTCTGTCAGTTTTTAACCTCTTTGCAGTCATTTTTTCTAAAAATCTTTTCAGAAAATTGCACCAAAGACATCGATTAAACATCGGAAACGTGATGCTTCGTTTGCGACCATAAACAATCTCTTAATTGCGTTTGCTTAACCAAGGTGTGTTCAATGCTGTGTAAAGCTACGGTCACACTAGAGTATGTGCTGTGGTGCAACTAGTCAATGTTCGACTGTCATTGCGATAACATCCACATTACCACCCTGTGACGGGTATTGTATTGTTCTTTAGATCCCTTTCAACTGCTATGGTCATATAGGCATCCCCCTGTCACATTATACTGAAATGGGTCATTCCAGCCCTCCTTCTAACCCTTACATGTGGAGTGCCTCACAGGGTAGCAAGGAGAAGTCCCAATTTTAAAGTCTTAGGTATGACCCGACCGGGCCTGTGACGGGATTTAGATGGTCGCACGACTGAGCTTAAAACCCATGGCGCGACGGGTCTGCGATCTCGTACCATTACCACGATTGTGTGAGATCAGTCGCACTACCAGCACAACTAGCCGTAAGGGTCATACGCTGAGCGTGTAGCCCGATCGCGCAACTACACGACTGGTCACACTCACACGATTGGCCGCAAAGCTACACGACAGGTCGTATAACAAGTTCTGAGACTAAAGAGTACACCGAAAACCCACGTGCAAAACATTAGAATGTTCACTCTGATACAGCATGCCAAAAGTTTTGTACATCGTGGCATTCCATTAACAATGTGATTTTATACAATTTAAATTTTTATGTCTTTACGATTGTGAATTTGGAGGTCCCAAGTGTAAGTTTCACCACTCGGCAGCCAAAACAGGAATCAGGAATTTAAATAATTTTGTAGGACTTGCAATACATAATTAACTTCCCTACTTTGTCCACGTATCTTGTTCATCTATGGTTTTGCAAACTACACACAAAATATATACTGAGGCTGTTCCCACAGCAGGTTTCTTCCGGGGCGCTAAAATCTTGTCGAAATGGCAACACTTTGAAAATAGATGAAATCTTGTAAATTGACCCACATATAGAGTATTTTGTCTGCGCTTATTTTTGCAATTACAAATTTGCTCACATTTCACAAAAGTGATAGGACAAAAACTCTCAAGGACAAATTTGACTTAAAGACTTGTGCTTGAGGACTTAAGGCGTCATCATAAGGAAATTCCTAAGACAAGCATATTCTGCAGCTAACCGTACAGCTTGCGTCGTTACGCTCACAACTATACAAACGAATTGTTTTAACTCGCGCATTTCAATATGTCCCACCAACCGCAATGCAGACAGGAGGGGTGTTTCATTTATAGCACAAAAATAATATGCTTGCTCCCTCAGGACTTTAAGGCATTTTACTTTCGGTCTTAAATATTTTCCTTATTCTTTAAAGGCTCAAGGCATAAGTCAAAAGTGAAAAAGAACAAAATAGTTATATAGTAAGACCATAAAAGACTTTGTCTTGTGACTTTTGCCTTAAGCAATGTAAATAGATCTAAAGTTTTTACGCTTTAGTTGTTTTAATATTGGCGGCTGCTGCAGGATGCATCACGATAAAAAATGCACTGCGGTTCATTTGGAGTGTGCAGTCTTGTTGAAGGTTGTATACTATGATGCCTTCGTTTTTGTCATGTAGAACAATTTCATACCTCCCTGGTCCATGGTTTCTGTCCCAGTGTGCACGTTATAGCAGAGGCCAGTCCTGTTGTATGTGTTCGAGTTTGTACATGTCATATCTGCAACATATCGTCATACTCGTGACACATTGTGATAAAATATTTCCAAATCTTTAAACAGCATCATGAACACTAAGCAAGTCAAAGATTAAGACTAAGCCAAAGAGTACATTGAAATTGAACAATCTTTCTTTCGCACGTTTTTTCTCCTCAGTGGTCCGTAGCTTTGTCAATCTCTGACCATATTAATAAAAAAGTAGCCCTTAGACCAGTGACCATCAGTCAATCTGGCCACCAGACAACTGACCACTGTTGTATTTCCGGTGTCCTAGTAAAAATGCTCCCTTGAAAATGCCCCAGAGGCATTTATTACTAGGACAAAATGCCTCCGGGAATTTTTTACTTAGTAATAAATGTCCTCCTCTGGTAAAAAATACCCCCTTTACAGTGCCATTAATCTTTTTGTATGGCAAAACGGCAAAGACCTCAGACTTTTTAATACCCCAAGTAGTGATTAGCTGTGTACACCTGTACACACCCAAACACACTTGTCGGATAATCCGGAGTACGTCCAAGCATTTATAAAGGTGAGTGTTTTGATCAAATAAATCAGACGTCGAAGATGCAAATAAAGATACTATGGATATCGAAAACAAATTCTAGATTTTTCTTTGCAAAAATGGAATCCCTGACAAAAACAAAAATGGACATGACTAAGAAAATCCGACAAAATTCACTCTGTACATGAACAAGATCCTTCAGTTTGTAAAGGACAAGACGTATCCTCCAGGATCGACAAATCGGAAAAGCGAATGGAGTCAAAGCGCTTCCACCTGAAAGATTCCATTCTGTATTATGTGACTTACATTCAAACTTCAGTATTTTTAATTTCACAGAAACATGGCAAATTACAGAAACATGGAAACATGGCAAATTATCCGGTTTTTGTTATCTGCAGTTTGGTAGTAAAGTGCACTGTTCTTTTGTGTTCAAAATCTGGTTCTTTTAAAACAAACTGAGTTCTTGTTGAAGTGAAATGTGCAAAGTATATGTAATTGAAAAGCAATAAAATATTTTTGGTGGGCATTTGTTTTGTTTGAAGTTAATGATCATGTTTTAATCCCGTATTTATAAGGTGGACAAACAAGTATGCCAGTACGTTGTGCAGGTAAAAAGCTACTCAATACTAAAACAGTTATATAAATTTTATCATGCTATTACATTTATCATATATCATCAGTGACCGCCATCTAATGCCATTCATATTTGAATTTGAATACATTCGGATTTTGAATTCATACTGAGGGATGAATCAAAGACCATTTATGCTATCAAACAAACATCGAAATTAAGCTGTTTCAACAATCCATCAAGAAATATAGGCCTGAGCGTGTTAATAAGCTCTCTCAAGTGCTCAAGGATTGTGTAATTTACAAAGTCAAACTAGACAACTGCCCTGGATCAACATGGTCCATTTATAATGCCAATCTTTATGCGTTTCCTTACTACTTATATTTAAAATATTTGAAGAATCGATCGGGAAATTTTTTGTTAATACGCTTAAGCTTAAGCGTATTAACAAACATGTCAACACATGGACCGCAGACAGAGAGACAGACAGACAGACAAACAAACAGACCTGAAAAATAAAACTCTCCACTCTACGTGGGAAACTAAAATATATAGGGATGAGGGCTGGCTCAGTTACTGTCTGTTTGAATGTAAGACATTTGACCGTGCAAAATTTAGCAGAGCCACATTTAGCGGAAATTGGGACCTAACACCTTATCCAGGTAATGTTGTTAAGCTAACTGCAGGGATATCCTATTTTTCGCCGTTTTTTGTATAATTGACATTCTTAGGTGTGGATATCTCTTTGAAGGAACGAAATTGGCCCTGGCATTGGCCTTTGATGACAGATAACAAACAAGTATGTTATTCAAGGTCGTGGAAAGCACTGTACAGAAAATAAATGTCATTTTTAGATATGTCAATAAATAGATCCACTAACTGGTGCTTTAAGATAGTCAGCAGTCAAAGGATTTGTGAAAATATTGTATTGAGAACACTGGCATAACGACTACCACGTTTCCCAAATTTTATTCATTCTTGCGTCATGCGGAAAAGCAGCCTCTTTTCCAGAATGTACAAAGTTGTCCCGAAAAGTGAATTATAGAAAAGATTGTGTAATAGCGTGGGCTGTTTATTAATACTTGATTGGAGTTTTTTCAAGCACTAATTACTTCGGTCTTTCCCGATGTCCTACTTCGTTTCGCCCACAGTGACCAGTCGTTCCACCCAATTTCTTATGTTTTTTTTCACTTTATTTGCTTTTTCAGTAGCCTGTGTTACACATATTTAGTAAAGTTTTATTTTAGATGGCCAATTGATAGATGGTAGTGTTTGGCTGTTTCGCCAAGTAATGATAGTTTTCTCTACTCTAATTGCTTTATCAACGTGGTATTCTAGTTGTTATTTAAGTCTTTTTTTGATCTGTTCTAAGTTTATTTTGCATAGTAATGATAATAGGTTTATTTCACTGGATGATGTTTTTAAGACATAAACAGACAAGTTTTAAGCAAAATACTATTTTATTAACTCCCATTTCCTTTTCTAATCATCATAAATAAAAAGTTCCTATTCGCAATCAAACAAAATTGCAATCGATGTGAATTGCAGTTGATCTCTTTGAATCAAACGTGTTTTTACTATTAGAATAGCAGTTAATCCACCCAGAGTGGATGTGATTCATGACGTCACGATGATTGACAGGTGATAAACAAAAAGTGGGCAGGGCTTCATTGTCTTCATTGATTTCATTTGCTTTTCATTGGTCACGTGACTGATGACGTCACGAGGATTGACTGAATGCAGAACTGCCATTTTCCTACTACTACTGCTGTTCAAGTTACGATTTTACGTTTAGCAAAAAATAAATTTAAATTAAATGTAGCATATTTAAAGCCCTAAAGCAATCAAAATTTTTGGGCGAACCGATCTCCTCATATTTTATCGTTTGGGTGAAACGACTAAGTACTTTTTTCAAATTGGGCGAAACGACCAAGTTCATTTTTTTTAAATTGGGCGAAGCGACCAAACTGAGCTTTTCAAATTAGGCTAAATGACCATTTTTCTTGAAACTGGGCGAAACGACCAAAATGGTTCTTAAAATTGATCGAAACGTATTTTGGGCGAAAAGATCTGAAGCCGTTGCACCGGGCCAACGTTTCGGCCCCTTTTTCCTCTTTACTGGTCCGTCAGTTTGTCTTTGCTTATCCTCTGACCATGCTGATCCTGGGATGAGCTACATTTTTTAGGACATTCCAGCCAAAATCTTAACAATAACGTTAAATCACAGGGGTAATAAAATAGATATTTAGAATTCACAAAGTAAAGTAACTTGTACTAAGCGGCCGCTATTTTACAAATTTTAAAAATTTGTACTTATGTTATAGAGATGCTGTGGTACGTTTAAAAAGTCTAAATCATCACACATTTTTGTAGATATCTTCTCTATACTAAACAGCATCAAGACGCATCAAACGGCTGCAAACATAACCGGACCGGCGATTATAACCAGAACATTAATAAAGTTCTTTGCAAAATGAGTCAAAGTGTCCTGAAAATATGACACCGAAAATTCTGGAAATTATTAGCCAACACTTTATAAGTAAGTTTTTGCTTAATATTTGTGTCCCATTGCAGTAATGTAGTGCATGCGTGATATGTCACCTCAGACAAACTTGCAGAATAAGGCCATGGCCCTCTATAGCTCTGTTTTCTCAAGTTTGGATGAGGGTTGTTCTTGGTAAATACTCCTCATTTTAATGTAGATTGTTGTTTGACTTTTTCGAATTACACCCAAATAAATGAAAATATTCGGCCTTGGGCTAATGAATAGCGCATTGTTGTGTCTATGAAATGCTTCGGGTCCGTCGTTCGACCTTCTCTTATCGGGGGGGGGGGGGGGGGGGCTATTTCCGCCCATAACTGAGGGTGGAAACTTTGCAATGCTGTCAGTATAATTGTCAGTCAAATAATACGCGAAGCGCATGCATTCTGGGGTGTCTGGCATAGCGGGAAGAATGACTTCTACGAAGCTATTTCCGATATCCCCAGGGGACAAAAATGCTAAGCCGAAACATTGCTTTAGCCATTTCCCGGCGTTTGAGTCCGACTTGTAAGTCTCACTCCAACCAAGCAATTGAATCTTACGCCACCAAGCCTGGGCTAAATGAAATCGACCAGGCTGCAACGTTTGACTGTACTTTATCTCATTAACCAGGTGGCGTAATATCAGTCATTATCAATTGGCTCTATCGTCCTTAAACATTTTGGCTCTTTTGTCCTTATGCTGGTTTGTTTATTTGGCTTGAATGTCCGTATGCCATCTAAATTAGTGTACCTCATCTTTTGATTTTGCCTATTTCATTTTCATAATCAAAACGCGAACCAGAAAAAGTTTTTTTGTCAAGAAATGTGTAAGAGATAAAGCATATGCATAAGTTCTCGGGAAGAGGGTTGGCGTTTTGTCGGGGTGGGGGGGGGGGGGGGGGGGGGGAGGGGGGCTTTACTCCGACTACCATGGCTCATGTTGCCAGTTCTGAGTTAGAAGTAACAACCATATTTTAGAAACCTGTTATCTGACGTTTCCGCCGTCTCTTTCTGTCGCTATCTGATAACAGCTCGTCAAGCACGGCGTCCAGGTGAAGCGCGGATCTCTTTATCGGGTTCAAGTTGCACACTGTTACAGTAGGGAATTCAGTTTCAAATTCCTGCTGTATCTGTAAGCCAAGAGGCATGGAGTCAGAAGGCTCTTCTGAATGTTCTGACACAATCAACTTTTGTTTGAAGAAACTATGCATAACTGGACTACGGCTGCTATCACACACTGGAACGTACGCTTAATTACTCTGCAAAATGCGATGATCTCCTGAAATAGACATAAAGCCCGGCATCTTGCCGACTTTCCTTCATACTGATTAAGCCTACAAGGTAGTGTCTGTGACAAAATTGAACTTGATTACATACCTATGGCCGTTATCACTTTTTCTGTTTTTAACACTATACCATTTTAACCGTTTACCGTTATTTCCATTTACTGTTATTTCCGTTTACCGTTACTTTCATTTACCGTTACTTCCGTTCACTGTTCTTTCCGTTTACCGTTATTTCCATTACCATTATTTCCGTTTACCATTATTTCCGTTAAAGGTTACTTCCGTCTACCATTACTTCCGTTAAGCGTTCTTTCTGTTTACCGTTATTTCCGTTTACAGTAACTTCTGTTCACCTCTGTTTCCGTTCACCGTAATATCCAGCAACCATTTTACCGTTTTCCGTTTTTTTTTTTCGTTTCCCATTATTTCCTACACCAATCTTAGATGAATCTCAGTGCCTCGTCCCTTTGCAGAAAAGCCCCTTCGTTTTCACACAGACGGAGAATGCCCCCTTGACAGGGCAAAGATTCCCTTCAGTTTGAACTTAGCCCATCTATTGTTTAGAATTCAGATTGGAGCAAAATTTCTGTGTCATTTGGAGTTGAATTTTATAGTGACAGGACTCACCGTTACCTTGACCGTGGTGTTTTATCTGAGGTCAGTGACCTTGGTGTTTTATCTGAGGTCAGTGATAGCGGACTCGCCGTTACCTTGACCGTGGTGTTTTATCTGAGGTCAGTGACCTTGGTGTTTTATCTGAGGTCAGTGATAGCGGACTCACCGTTATCTTCACCGTCGTGTTGTACTGGAAGTACGTATCGAACGCTGTGTAGAGATGGTAGACGAGAAAGCCGCAGGCAGCCAGTGACACGATCAGCCAAAATATCTTCTTGCACACTCCTGCAAAATGTGCAATTTTCGTTTAGGAAAGGAGTATAGTTTACCAATATAACAAACAATTTAGTTTACTCCCTTCTCCCGTTGTTGTCCAACTGCCAACCTCTACGGCGGTTCGGTCTGCTGTGTATAACACCATTTACTCCGCAGACCCACCGGGAATTCCGCGCAAAATAGCTAAAATATAGATATTCGTTACTTAAATACTCAAATGCACCCTTTTCACCAATGTACGAGAATACTCAACACTGATGTATGCCCCGTATGGCGAGATAGACAAAAATATCCATCCGCTCTCTGTTTATACAGAACAGATAGATCTCATCAGAGGTCAGCTGTTTTATAACAACACCTTTCTCCATGTTTTTTTTTAATTACACAATAGTTCCGAGACATCTTCTCCTGGGCTATCTGATAAATGGCGATGGAATATGGAAACATGTCAAATTGTTCAACTGTGACGCCCCCACTTTTTAAAATACTTTTCTATCATGCCTTTGGGGAGCGCACACGGGCAAATCATTTCGTGAATCGTCAACTTTTTACTCTCTCAGCTCATAATCTGTTTACTCCTTCGAATAGAATTTAAAATTTCCCTGGCACTAAATTAGTATCAGTAAATTAATAAGTGAATATCGCCATGATTTAGGAGAAAATTGCAGAATTGCTACACCTCCCCCACCCCCACCCCACCTCCTCGACCCACGTAATATTCTCATTTCCAGTTTTTTTTTGTTTGTTTTTTTTTAATTTAGCAGCGACTTCCTTTTTAAGTAACCGACTTCATGATTACGGTAGAGCCGGAAAAGTTCGTGTTGTATTGTGGTATGACCTAAACTCCTTCTCTATATTTCCCCTTCACTAGACAACCCCCTGCCCCGCCCCGCCCCGCCCCGCCCCTGTCTTGATCCGCCCTGTCCTGCCCTGCCCCGCCTCTACCCTCCCCCGTCACCCCTTTGCAGGTGCTCCGTACTTACCTGCAGCGTTGGACACATGAGGGATACCGTGTGCTGTGGTATCCTGTCTGAATCCCTTCCACAGATCCCGCGCTCTGACGTCATCGCTGTCGTGGTCCTCGGGCAAGTGGTACTTATATCCCATGGTCAGACAGATCGCAGTTATCCACTAAATTGGTGACTGGTTGACGAAATCGACCACACAGCTAATGTAAATATTAAAGTCATGTTATGCCACGTTTTTCTGTTACAATTTCAGTTATCACGATGCCACGTTTTTGTTATGTTTTATTTTATGTGGGTAACTTCCAATTGTAAAGAATACTTTTCCAAAGGGGGAAAGGATATGGATATGCGACAAATCAAATCCTCACTAACCTTGTCAAAATCTAAAAAAAATTCCAAAATTTCTTTCCTCAGATACAATAATTGTCACTTAAAATCAATTATAAAGCCCCGTCTTTAAAGAAGAAGGTTTTACATGCAAAATGAGCGTTCAAAAAGTGTCTCATTTGTATATCACTGGGCACTATCCCGGGGGGTGGGGCACTCATGTACCAACTTGTTACCATGCGTTTCAACCCAAACATGCAGTGCTAATTTTGAAATAACACATCCTTTTTAGCCAAACGCGGAGTAAAATTCCGAAAGAACTCCTTTTTTTGGTAAACGCAGAATGAGAATAACTCCCCTTTTAAGACAAAAAAAAATTGGCACTCCGGACGGATCGCGTCTGTCCTCAAAATTACCCCCCCCCCCCCTCTTCTCCGCGTTTTCTTTTGTTAAGGCGAAGAGACGCATGATAACACATTACATGCCTAGTGCCCCCCCCCACGCTCTCTCCCCCCCCCGGCCCCTTGCGGACATCATGTATCGCTTACCTCGTATATTTCCACCGCGATAATAGTAAATTAATACATACTTCGTATGGCACAATCCAAGATTAGAATAAATCGCATATTCAACAATATGTCGCTTAAAATATGAATTCATAGAACGTTTTAAAAGTGTTACAGTGTGATTCTTGTGGATGATCGCCAACAGACTTGGTGTATTTCATTGCACAGTGAAATGTTATTGCGATCCGTTTTCAACAAGTCCCAAGAGACGGGGAGATAAAAGTTTGAGATCACGATTTGAAAAGGAGTCACAACGAACAAGAACTATGGGAATCCTTTAAGGTGTGAAAATCGGACATTGTGAAAATGGTCAACACAGATTTCATTGATATGATGGTACAGGCATGATGGAATGTCCGTTGTTGTTTATCCACGGTCTTTCAGGCCACCCACGCCCGCTTTCTGACCACCCCCACCCTCACCTGCTCCCATCCCTGGTCTCACAATAATAGCCCAACCCTGGCTTATTTCAGGAATGCCTGTAGTTCGCCGGCGCAACACTTTAAGCATGAATGTGATTAAGTATTGTTTATATCTGAGCAAATTTACTACTTACCCTATTAATTATGCACCAAAGTTTTCAGAATAAGAAAACACTTTCTTTCCTGGTTTTATTTGGAAATTTTAACAACTTCAAAGCGCGTTATCCTTTTGTACTATTTTGTAAGGCTCTTTTTACCCATCAACAGAACTTTTCAATATTTCAAACATTTCATATTTTTATATTAGACAAAAATCTCTTCGATGTTTTGAAAATATAAATTCTACTTATTGTCAATTGATGTAAGATTAGCAAACAGCAATTTTTTATTGGTTGCTGAATCGCAAAATATTTTAAAAAAATATATAAGGAATGAGAACAATCAATGACAAAGCGTAATGCTATTAGGAGCAATTGATAAGTAACAAAGCAGAGAGTCAATAAGCATGAGCATGTGCAATAAGCATGTCTTTGTGATAGTACATTACAAGCTTCCTGCCCATCAAAGTGCTGCTTAAAATACGTATACTTTTATTTGATATCAATTAGTGGGGACATCAATTTGGTAGACGGAAAGGGGGGGGGGGGATCAAAGCATTTTTTTTTCATTTCTGGGTATTCTAATCTAACACACAAGGCCGAACGTCATAGAAACGTCACCACACTAACGTGACATCGTTATGACCTCACCACCAGGAGTCAGATTTAGAGGTCTTTGTCTTGTCAGATGATGGCGTCGTTGCTTAACTTCGCGAACAACACGTTTTTTTTTGCAACCTCGATGATTCACGAAGAACTGGCGTCTTTTAAACGAAATACCGCTATTTGATCGTTGTCCAAATTGTCTTAAACACACAACCAAGTGCAAATGCTGTTTTATACGGCTTCGAACCCTTCCTTCATTCGGAGAGCTCCAAGAAATGAACCTGTTTTTGTCCGAATAGCAGCCCCCTTAAACGTTTTGCTGTATCTTCGGACTGTTTGTTTTTTAAAAAAAAACTAGACCGAATTTCGCTATTGCGAACGAAAACAGTAGCGCATGATATTGGAAAGTCACAGTGAAAGATCAATGCAACTTTGTGGAAAAGGCTATAAAATCGTTGTATCTGTAACTGTTTCAGGGATAACACAGATCACGTGATCTGTGACATTGAAAAGCTAGGCCAAAGTTCACATCACCAAGTTCTCAATTACTTCCTTACTTTATGAAGGTAATGGAGTCCGAAAATGAGTGAACAAAAACACTCTGTCTCTCCACGACTTGATGATAACCAAGTTAATTACTCATTAATACAGGTCCCGTAACCTTTGACCCTGATAATTAAAAAATGTGAACACAAACAGAAGAAAAACGTTAAGATTTATAACCTTTCATAATTTTTTTTATTTCTTCTAAAACATTTTGGTGACTTATAGGATGTTATATTTCTACTGTGCCTGCAACAAAAGAAATTTAAACCTCCCTTCTCCACCCACTGTCCTCGAGTGCTGGCAGAGAAAACAAATCAAATTTCAAAATTGTTGACAGCCCTGAATTCACGGTAGATATGTTTACTTGATCGTTCTTGGTGCTTGTTCTCAGAACTGTGGATGACTTGTTTGTTGGGCTTTCCTTTCTGGCTTCATGGTTTAGCATTGTTACAGGGCCATTGGGGGCCGCAAAATTACAGACTGAACGCAAACCCTGGATCAATCACGTTCTTGTATCCAAGTGTAATCACTGCGTAGGGCCGATTAATGAGATTAATATTGACTCAATGGCAAGGTCACAGAGCCAGAGGCCACAACTGTACGCACTGCTCTCATCCAGGCCTGGATCCAGCATGACATCCGGTGATACTGCTTTTGAGTGCCGTGCGCACTTTTTGACACACATCATTTCTTCTTCTTCTTGTTCTTCTTCTTCTTCTTCTTCTTGGCTAGAGGAGTCATCCGCAAATCACTGTTTTTTTTTGGTTTTTTTTTTGGGGGGGGGGGAGGTCGGGGGTGAGGGAGGACAGGACAGAGATGGGATATCCGAAATGCTTCCAAAGTAACATGCGACGGGTACCGCTGCGATATCGAAAAGTCAACATTGCTGGTTACGGGCTTGAAGTGAAATAGCTGGCATTAAAAACAACAAATTAAGTTTCTGTCACTCTCTCTATTTTGACTTAACTTTTTGCTTTTTCATGGCACGCGCGATTAGATGGGGACAGTCCCTACTTATACGCGTGGGTAAATATGGGCAAAACGTATTAAAAAAGGCGCGACATTGACCTGAAATCGCCTGTTGAAACACAACAACAGCAGAGACGTCAAGACTCTGCCCAAGTGACAACTGGATCGAGTATGGTTGATCGGGTGATGGGGATGGCCTGTGGCACAAATCACCACAAACAGCTTTCCAAATAGAAAAAAAAACAGAGGGAGGCCTTTTAAACTGTCTTCCTTTTTCAGGCAATGGTTTCCATTGGGTTTAAATTTATTATTCCCACTTGGTATTGAAAATACCAAATGGGGATGGATTGCCTCGAATTCTTCACCTATTTTTTTCCTCCCTTTTTTATTTTTTTAAATTTTTTTTCCGCCGAATCGGTTTCCAGACATCTCCTCCAAGACCGCTGAAGCTAGACCAACCAAACTTGGCACATGTATCAAGGGTCATCTAAAAATTTTTGACCTTGACCTTACTGGTCAAGGTCAAATAACGAAAAGGTCAATCGGTTTCCAGACATCTACTGCAAGGCCGCTGAAGCTAGAAAAGCAAAACCTGGCACATTATAAAGGACGACGTGATCTGAGGCACCCGTTAAAAATTTTTGACCTTGACCTTCATGGTCAAGATGAAATCACGAAAAAACAATGATTTATCTCGAAAACGGTAAGAGATTTTAGCAATTTTGATCTCATTTTCGACCTCTACCCCCTAAACGACGATACGTAAGGTATAACTTCCGGTGTCCTTGACTTCCAGGTCACTTTCGAGCTCCAAACCGGAAGTTGGCCTTTATCTCGAAAACGGTAAGAGATAGAGCAATTTTGGCCTCATTTTAGACCCCCACCCCCTACACGACGATGCTTAAGGTATAACTTCCGGTGTCCTTAACCTCCAGGTTACTTTCGAGCTCCAAATCGGAAATTGGCCCTTATCTCGAAAACGGTAAGAGATAGAGCAATCAGTTTCCAGACATCTCCTCCAAGACCGCTGAAGCTAGACCAACCAAACTTGGCACATGAATAGAGGTCATCTGAAGTGGTGCACCTCATAAAAATTTTTGACCTTGACCTTACCAGTACAGTTGGTAGTATTTAGGAGGATATTCTACATTCAGACATGTGAAAATTGTTAACAAATAGCAATATCATCTACCTTCAGTTTTAAGTTATCATTCCAAGTGCGGTCTAATTCGCTGTGCGAATTTTGGTCTGGTTATTATTATTATTATTTTTTTATTATGAAGTCAGTAGGACTACCTATGACGTTGCATCCAAATACACGGGGTTAAACATAAACCGGGCATAATTAATCGACTGTGAAAAATATATAAAGGAAATGCTGACGATCTCAAAGTGCACCTGCCATTGGATTCAATATGGGTTAATGACTAAGCAGCGTACTCTTGTTTCAACAGCAATGGCATTGTATTACTATTTTGGCCCAGTTTAAACTGCCCCCCCCCCCCACCCCACCTAAAGTACGTATGTTTGCCAATAAATAGCAACAGCCTTGATGTTAGAACATGGCATTTTACATTCCATTCTTTTTCTTGTATTGCCTGTATCCTGCCACTGCAGATCCAGATGCCGTGGTCACGTGAGCAAGGACATTACAGTCACATAAGGGACACCCGATAGCGTCTAAAATCATTACTCAAATAATTATCCAATGGGTGACAAAGCAATACAAAGAAATCGGAACGAGGCTGAGCATTTAAAAGATAATGTGGAGATAAATGTATATAAAGAAAGTATATACCTATAAAAATACAAAAATTGAACATGTAAAATGTATTTGTTTCCACAGCCTTGAGCAAAACACCAAGACTTTTTCAGCACTTTGAACGTAAACTTATTTGCATGAAGGAGACATGACGTCACAGATAGGAAAAAACACTTGATTTATTTGCGTTGTGTTCCGCGGGAGGCATTATGTAATTATGGATTTTTGGTGGTATCTTCCGTCAGTCCCCTGGTCTATATTATATTTTCCATGTCCATTATCAAATAGTGGATTAGGGCTGAGCGGGAGCCCACAGAAGATACAGCCGAATCTGTAAAAATAACATTTCTTGTTTCTAAAACCTAATATCAGTGTTAATGTGTCAGTTTTCGTGTTTTTTTTTTTTTTTTTGCATTTGCATTTGCAAGTGAATAACGGCGTTAAAAGGGGTTCGTCTGTAACTGACATAAAAATGTAATCAACTTATCTGGACAATGAATCAAGTTAAAACTCAAAGAATTTAAAATTGTTTTAACCAAAGAGATGCTACATGGAATCATATGGCAGAATAAGAACCTTACATACTGTTGTTCGATAAGAAGCCACGTACCACCCCCATCCATCCCATCCACCCCCTCCACCACACGTTCTAAATCTTCTCCATAATGCGCCAGTTAAGAGCAACTTAGATTCTAAGAGTATTTACTCTTGGAAAGAAACATTGGATTTGTGTAAAAATTCATACTTTGCTTCCAAAAAGAAGAATGCCCTGGGATCATCAGAAACGGCTATTTTAAAACAGGTTTTTGCACATTTTTTTCTCAACATCGCTTTTCACAATCTATCCTAACTCCCAGCTCCCGAGAACATTTCTGGTAGACTACATCGTATATGGAACGATTTGGGTTAAATGATGACTTATTTTTATTAATTAATTAATTATTTTTAAGAAAACAATTTTTTGGAAAAGCTAGCATACTTCTTAACAATTTGAGCTTTGCGGAAAACCTTAAGGTGCTGACAGTGTTTTAAAACGTCAGCTTCGAATGCTAGACAGGATCGTAGACTGTTTGTCAGCCGAAACGAGGTGGAGGAAGAGAATAGAAAAGGCAAAAAACTTCTCCATTCTTCTATTTGTCGCCAATCGTCTTAGACAAAATAATAAACTGGTATAAAACGACCCAAGGAACGTTTCTGCGTTGATTAACGTTGATTAAAATTCCGCCATTTTTACAATTTCGATCTATCGATTAAAAAGGAATTTTTAGTAGGGTGTCACATAGGGGAAATTCTCCAGAAGTCCAGAAAGTTTGGCCTTTTACCAAAACAGCCTTGATCGTACACAGACACACATACAGACGGCAGACAGCAAGAAGCCCATGGACAATCACAATAGTCTTGGGTACAATAAAACAAAATTATAGTAAAGAAAATAAAGAAATAGATTTCTGTCTCTCTTTTTTTCTCTCTTCTTTTTTGATCCCCTTCAGCGAGGCCAGATTAACAATGCACATTATTTCTTTAGACTTTATTATTATACGAACATTACCAGGCGCAGATCAAAATCAAGCACTTTATATAAATGCAAGACAACACACAGTTACAGCGCATATGAATATGGAGTCAGTAATAAACTAGACCGTTTTCGCTTTCGAGTGGCGAAATTTGCACTGGGGGTCGCAACCAATACGATTCTGAACACTCCAAATTTTAGAATTCTTAAAAAATCTGTGCTAAAAGTCACGCTAAGTTGCATTAAAACCCTGCGCAACACAACTTTTGACATGTTATATCCGGTGCAAAAATGTCCGATTCAGCCAGCCCCCCCCCCCCCCAAAAAAAAAATAAATAAATAAATAAATAAATAAAAATATTGTTACAGCTCACAGGAAATTGTAAGACTGGTACTGGTAAGATTGTTACTTTTGGAAATTGACGAAAATCAGGACGTAAAGTATGGGATATTCAGAAGTTGGCGAGTTGTTACCGTCTGCTTTTAAACTCTACTCATGAAAATTGATTTCACGCATACCCCCTATTACCCGATGACCAAAAGGCAACTTTGACGGAGCGATGAATACTACTGCTCATGGCTATCAGCGATGATACTTATATTTTCGGGACGTCCATATGTCACTCTCTCGAGGAGGCAGTAAGTTGACGTTTTAAAATTGATGGACAGAGCTCGTCCCCCCCCCCCCCCCTCCCCCACTAAATGACTAAATTATAATAACGTCATAAACATTAAGGTGACATTAAATCGTAACAATCTTGTAACAAATGGACGGATCACTCGTCGCATGTCATTTAACTTTTTTCGCAAGTTAAGGAAATCTAAAATAGCATTTATAGCAAGTGTGGAGATGACTATCTCTGAAACGTGTGGGAGATAAAGCAAGGCCGCTGATGATATTTGCTGAGATATCTGACGGCAATGCTTACACAATATTTGCGCACTTCTTGGTCGGCAGTGTAGATGTCGATAGTTTGTACTGTTAGCTTTCTCATATCGTGTGCCCCTCCTTATAATGGACTTCAATCCGCTAGACTTAATATATTCTATCTCTGCCAAATTTGGTCGTCCTAGCTCCAACCGTGTCAGAGCAGTTTGCGTAGCAAGGTTATGGCGAAAAAAAAGGAATCATACAAAAACCCATAATTGAATCGCACGAATGAGAATTGAAAATATTCAAATGTAAAAATAAACTAGACCGAATTTCGCTATCGTGTAGCAAAACCTACACCTGAGGGGGAAAACTACTTTCCTGCAGGCTTAAAATACAAGTGCATCGAAATAGGTTATACAGAAAATAGTTTTGGCGGAAAAATTGACAAATTTTGGGATACTGTAAATTCGACTAACCCTGACCTTCACTATGCTCTGGCCAAAGTTCTGCAAACTTTAAAAATTCTAAGAGGAAACAGCTTTTAAGTAAGAGTAGTTTTCGGTCCGCCAATCTGACTAAAACCAGCAATCATTAGAATTTTATTGCAATAGAAAAAATTAAAGGGTAAGTAGCTCTTGATGGAAGATTTTAGACGTTGGGACAGACAGACGACCGAGCCTAAACCCTAGATACAGTATATGTGGTTATAGCACAAAATGGCTTGAAACGTAAAGAGATGCGTGGCAAACACAATTTCGAGGGTGTTTTATTTGAACGAGTGTACTCGAGGCCAGCGCACTCGTTACGGTGGTATTAAGTAGCAAATAATGAAAACAGTGTTGCATGTGGAGCGAAACTCTAAAGTGAGTACTAAAAATCTTAGCTGAAGCCAATGCGTGTGCATGCCTCTCCTCATGGTGTCTTCATTTGCTACGAGTGATCATTGATGACATGTGCTGGATGTGTTGGTGGGCGTGTTGGGGAGGGCTGGAGCATTTCTCGTGCTGTCATCACTGGCTACATGCAATCTGTGGTGACATGTGCTAGGTGTGTTGGGTGGGCGTGTTAGGGAGTGCTGGAGCATTCTTCGTGTTGTCTTCACTTGCTACAGGCGATCTGTGGTGACATGTGCTAGGTGTGTTGGTGGGCGTGCTGGAGCATTTAGAAATGCTAATTACTCTCATTTTTATTCGTCGAAGGTTGCAGTACACAGTGAACTGAAATTCTACATTTGAAACGACCATGCTTAAAAAAGTAAAAATGACGTCATTATTACGTCATAGGTCACCAAGATGTTCCTTGTTCAAAAGGTAGCTCCGTGATATATTTGCTTCGAAGCTGTAGATGTAAATGATGCCTTTTCGTGGGTCCTGATGCCATAATTAACCAACATGTATGTCAGGTATTATTTTCCTAAATCTAGCCGCTTCAGAGGAACTGCCTGGAAGCCGAAAGGTGATTAACAAAACGAAAAATAAGTTAAAAAATGGAAAAAGAGAAATCTTCGGGATGCCTTTAAAGATAATATCTTTCAGTCCCAAGTATGGCTAAATCTTGCGATCTAAATGTGAAGCAATACATGCCTAATGCCGTCAGTTAGACCTTGAGCAAAAGCCTGACTCACATGAGAGCGTGACTACTCTTTTCCCCGTTATTCAGACAGTTATATATATATATATATATATATATATATATATATATATATGTATATATATATATATATATATATATATATATATATATATATATATATATATATATATATATATATATATATATATATATATATATATATATATATATATATATATATATATATATATATATAATGTTGAATACTTTTTCCCGTTACCTATTGAGTCTTAATAAGGCGTTGACTACTTCACTGTATGAGCCTTGCCTGAATTTTAAAATCTGAAGAAATTGCAATATCACATTTTTAGTTAGCTGTGCTCAATCCTTAATCAAAACAAAGTATGACTGTTTTCCAGTGATTTACGATTACTGCCTGTTTTCGATTTTTGCATCTTTCATGCCAACAGAATAATTAAGTCCACTCATTTAAACATCATGCACGTAGTGTAACTGCACACTGCGATCAGAGTGGGTAGAAAAAGAGCGCGGTTGGTAGCAGGCCAGATGTCTATTTTTGACGTCGCGGAGGTGATGATAAATACGTTTAAATGTGAATCGCTGTTTGACGTCTGTGCGCCAGCATGCCAACATAATGCTGAAGACCTCATCGGGACAGTGATCGGGTCGCTGCAGTAATATACCATCGTCTAACAGACGTATCACCTACAGGCATAAAGTGTAACATATCAAAGTGTAACAGACAAAATTCTAGTATATCAAAGCCTCACATGTCAAAGTGTAACATTTTATAGTGTGGAAAACAAAGGTGTTACATATCTAAGTGTAACAGACCATGGAGTAATGCATCAAGATTTCGCATATCATTGTGTTTAAGTGTAACACGCCAAAACGCAATTTTACCCCTTGTGACATGCAGCATATCAGCATACAAAGACGCCTGTCAGTGAGGCGCGTAAAATGTAGCATATAGGATTGTAACTCATCATTAGTCATCATTATCAAACATATAATGCAGCATATGAGCGCGTAATTCAGTCACATATGGGCGCTTAGTGTTAGACGTAAACTCAGTTATCACTCAGATATATACAATGCAACATATACTCCTGTACATTGTTACATGTACTCAGATATCACTCATATGTATATAGTGTTACATATAGTCATATAAAATGCTACATGTACTCCATTATCACTCAGATGTATACAATGCTATATGTACTCATTTATCACTCAGATGAATACAATGTTACAGATACGAATTCTCTTCATCAGTGATAAGATAAAAATAATGAAAACTTGAGTCAAAACGAACAGTGTGTGTCTGATTCTTGTTAAATCACAGAACCTTTTATTTTGCCAAACATAATATATGCGCCCTTCTTTCCTATTTTAAGCACGTTACTTCCACTGTGCTGTATATATTCCTAAGCCTAAGCAATAGTTTGATCAAACATCCAACGGCATAGACGAGGACATAATGAACAAACTGAAACATACGTCTACGCTCTTGCTATGTTTACACATTAACATAACTTTCGTGTTTCTTTGAATTAAATAATATTTCAATAGGTTGGCCATAAAATATTCATATTCGTCTATACCAAAATTCATGCTATGCTGTAAATTATTCTAAATTTGTGCGTGATTGTAGTAAGACTAAAATATGGTTGCAATAAATATTAAACCTGCACAGCCATAATGGTATGATAGACAGCAAAATTTAAAACCGCCAGTGGTATGATGTTGCTAGCCCAACTCACCTCTTCATTTGCATGGCCATAGTAAGGCTGTTTGCCGTATGTAAAGATTTCCCACAAAGTGACGCCGAAGCTCCAGACGTCACTCTCTGACGTAAAGCGGCCATATTTGATGCTCTCAGGTGACATCCACCTCACTGGTAACAGCCTAGCACCGCCTATCTGTTACCAACAATTTACACATCATTATCACATATTATTTCGTTTATCTAAAGTAAACAAACTTGTGTGAAAAAAAAGTTCTATTTTTATTGTTGCAAATATTGCCTACGCATGTGCTATATTCTAGAAACGTGACACATTGGGGGAATCATGCATGGGCATGACATCTAGAATAAAAAGCGATCGCCAAATGAACCGCAGGGAGCACTGAGGATGGAATGGCATGATACACTAGCATCTGCATAATGATATAGCGTGCCTTTTCCGGCTTTTCTCACTACTTTCTGACAAGCATTCCTAGTTCGTTGAACTAACAGAAAAAAATCGGTTTGTGGTTACCACTTGATACAAAAAAGTAAAACATGTCGAGCAATAAAGTGCAGTATCATGGGCTACCAAGAATCGCATAGGGGGCAAATACCTAAGACTGTCAAGTCTATTAATACTATTATATATTTATAGTTTCTAGCGTAATAACCTTATAATAATCACAGGTATAGATATCACGTGACATTCCAAAGTCTGATATTTTGACGCGGAGCTCTGTTCCTACAAGACAGTTCCTTGTAGCCAAATCCCGGTGAATGAAATGTTGGTCAGAGAGGTACGACATGCCATTGGCTATCTGTGTGGCTATGTCTACTAAATCCACCTGTAAAAATGATTGACATTACTACAATTTACATTGGAATGCTTTCTCTTTTTCTGCCTGTAAATCGTTTCCGCACAACCCAACAAACCCGCAAGCAACCAGTCACAAAGTTGAAATCTCTGTGTAAGGAATATATATATATATATATATATATATATATATATATATATATATATATATATATATATATATATATATATATATATATATATATATATATATTGATGCTGTGGGAAATTTTGACGCTTTATATATACATATGAGTGGTCGTAACTATAGCCGGCTCAGCGCAATGCCCTGTTATATAACATGGATGGTGCATAGAATGTGTGCACTGTTTGGTAGTGCGATAGCAATAGTTGAAAAAGGATACTTCCTGTGTGGTCTTGAGTATTACAGTAATATAATATTCAAAAGCAAAAGTTTCGGAAATGAATGTATCTGATTTTTGAGTTGATCAAACCGTTTTAATCTTCAAATCCTGTTACAGCCCTGTCGATATATTATATAACATTTTCGAACCACCGTTTGGCTTGATTTTAGGAGCATTTTTTTCGAATTGTTTTCTAATTAAGTTTTTTAGGGATCTATATGCTGTGCGATGTGAAGCCCTTTTCCCGCTAGTTAGGTTAATAATGTAGAAAAAATTATACGTTTGCAAGTGTATCACTTAGAAAAGAACTGGTGCAGTTCGTAAATAACTACATGTTGTAAAGTTTCATTCAAAAGACGGTCAATTAGCAGTTCTCAAAAAAGTTATCCTGCTGGCAAAGATTTGTTACTGGTAAAAGAAAACATCTTTGCCAAAGACCGTCATTTGTTCGCCTGGTTTTATTCAACAAATATGAGAATTATAGCCGGAGAGTAACATATTGTGTTACTGCTCACCTTTTTCAGCTGTAGAGGATGACTACCTTTCTTGGACGGGTCATTTTTCCTGAGCAGTTCTGTCAGGTCGCCGTGTTCCATTAGTTCAAAAACCATAAGTGGACTACAGCCATCTACAAATACAACGTCTGATGATTACACGCATCGAATTATAAACGTCCTATCCTACAAAGATAAGCCAATTTCACGTTTTCTAATCACGGAGACAGCTTCGCTAGACACGAACGCTAATGTTAGATCTCTAATGAATGCGTTTCTTTGCTACAAGCTTTGAAATGACACACACTACACAGTAATATTAAATTTCGAAGAGAAAATGGTATTTTCGTTCTATTTGTATACCTTATCCTTTATTTTGTATGCTGTTATAATAGTGATGGAACAAGTACTTTTCATTGGATTCGGGCCATTGTGGAAGGCGAGTGAAGACGCCGTTACAAGATTGATCTACAAGCCTCAAACGTGTTCCCAAATCCAATAAAAAGCACTCAGGCCAATTATTTATACCTATATTACAGCACTGGCAAATAACAAGCACTAAAAACAAGCAACTAGACTACAGATTACAGAAAAGTGAACAATGAAGAAAAAGTTTGATTATGCCAGTTATTAGACAATTTTCTTACAGCACGGGACTTATACAACTTTGAAAATGTTTTTCAAGATTTCCTGTTCATAATTAGCTACTTTTTTGTGCCGTATATCTTCTCCACTGTCTTAATAAAAAAAGAATGCATTAGATTATTTTTGGAGCTTTTGTTGGAATACTTGTTAGGATTACTTCGATAGTACTAGTCCTTGTTGGAGTATTTGATCGAGTACTTGAGCATTACGTGTTAAGAGGCTTACCGACGTTAATTACGCTTAGCAGTGACAGTGTATCATTGCTAGAGCACTTGTAGGAGTACTTGTTAGGATTACTTTGATAGTACCAGTCCTTGTTGGAGCATTTGATCGAGTACTTGAGCAGTACGTTTTAGGGGGCTTACCGACGCTCACTATGCCTAGCAGTGACAGTATATTGTCATGGCTGAATGAACACATGATTTGAACTTCTCGCAGGAAGTCATTCTGCACTTCCAGGGAAGCATCTTGTTTCAGGATTTTCACAGCAACAAAGGTGGGCTCTTCATCTGGCCATATAACTTCACCTGTAAGCACAAATGATACCAACACGAAATATTGAAATTGACTCGATGTGAAAAATACAAACATGGCATACATGTCTTTAAATAACCATGCTTTTGTTGATAATAGCTTTACTGGTACTGCTATCTTTGCCTTTGTATCCATAGCTTTGCATACGTCGCGGTTAAAATATACTAAATTGCATTTCACCAAATGCTCGTCAGTCAGCTCTTTCTCTTCACAAAAACCCAGGTATCTTGTGTGTTTTAACTGACAGACTTCATTAGTTTGTTCGTCCAGGACACTGTCGTGAATGTTGTCACGAAAGTTTAAAACACGAAGCACACTAAAGAACACTCGTGTTGAAGAAAAATCAGATTAAGCGCTGGAAAAATGTCACAGCAAAGAGACAGCCGTAATATAGGGTGTCTAGTCTAGCAGACTTGTTTTCTGAAAATTTGATTTGTGTTAAATTAATCCAATTCAAACATCTCGCCACTCCTCATAAGAAAGTTCTGTGACGTGATTTTTAACTAAAACTGTATAAATGTTCTCCAGGTTAATGGCAATACAATTGCTACAACTAAGGTATACTCTAGTTGAATCTGCCTTGTGTTGAGATGCCTCCTCAATATGACCTCATCAGTGCGTACAGATGAAATCTTTGTTTTAACAAATATAATATAGCATTTCAGTTTTTAAATAATTTATTGCAATTGAGCTGAATTGGATTCAGCTGTGTCATTACAACGTTCCTTTCCCGTTCCTCTTGGCGACTGTATAGTACTAGTTAACATACCTCAGCCTCAAATGTTTGCATTATTTCCATAATTAGGATGATTTGCCGTGTCACTGTGCTTTTGTTACATACGGAGAGATTTTTTCTTGGTTCCGGTAAAAAGAATAAAAGCCGTTGCATGATGGGGAGTTTTGTTCTAATTGAATGTCACACAGTCTCAAGACTGTACAGCGTTGATAAATCTACTTGCCTCTGTTCTCTACATGTGTCTCAAAGCTCAAGGAAAATTTAATAAGACATTTCCTTATTAATTAATCCTTTTATATGGACTTATTAAACGAATTTCTTTACGAAATAATTGAAACGCCAAAGTCATTGATATTGTTTGCAACAAACGCGTAATTTCTTAAAGGAATAGCGCCGTGTAACATAATGTTACACATCACCGTGACTTTATATTTATACCGCATCACTATATCCACACTAAATATCAGATGTAATTATAAAAACACACCAGGGGAAGCAAAACACCCTTCTACAACCTGTACCACTAGCATCATGTCAATGAAAGGTGAGGGCGAATAAGGCTGATGGAGGGTTTTCGGATCAGTTCAAACGCGACTTTTGTTTCATTTTATTTCATGATTTGCTGTACAATTACAATCGCCAATAAATGGGACATTTGAGACATTTCGCTCCTCTTGGATGTTTTGGTGACTGTGAACAAGGCTCATGGATTCAATACTGAAAAAGTGAGGAAGAGGGCTGTGTGTATGTACTGTTCATATACAATGCAGAAATGCTACTCTTTCTTCTGCACAGCCTGCATAATGAAATAACGTACCAGAAAGGAAGTCGTGCACACATTTAAGGGTCACAGCGTTGTGGGTAGATTCTTAAATGTGCTATTAACTAATGAATTGATCCTGTTTCATGTTTCTCACCTGTTTTTAAATATTTCCTCCATTAAACTTAATAAATGTTTTAATATGATTCTTAATATGTGCTTTTAAGTTCACAATCGAAGAGCTCAGTGCCATTTTAATATTAAATTTCGTAGCGTTGCAACACTGTAATCAACCTAGATCTGTAAAAAGGGACCATAATAAATTGCTGAACAGTGTAAATCTCATATTTTATCATAGTAACATTTACATTTATAATAGAAAAGAATCAATCAATGTTATTTTCTTCCTTACATTTCATCTCTAACACAATCATCTGAACAAGTCGATCTCTACTTAAATAGTTAACAGAACTGGATTGTTGCTATTGCGTAATAAACTGCGTACGAGGTGCGCAGCGGCAGACCATATATAATGCGCTGTGCTCTTGTACTTTAAATCGTCCTATTCGTCCAGAACCGCAAAGGTCTACACAAAGATTAAAGAGAATCAAACTTAGTCCGCTAGACTACACATTGGCGCAATAAATGAAATGCCTTAAAACTGAAGTTTGAACACTCTAAAACTATGAACACTTTGAAAGACCGAGGAGTAGCTGATGTAACTGAATTGCACGATAATGATCTTATTTACTCACAAAACATGTTCTAATGCCCTGGAACTGACTTTCATTCTTATTCCAAGACTGGTAGTGGAATAAGATGTTGAATGGATGCGTTGCTCACGTAAGAACTTAAAGTAAGTACCTAAAGTACAGTACTATTACTGACACTACAGCAGTTAGCCATGTCCTGAGAGACACAACGATCTCGAAGATGTTACCAATGACACTACAGTAATGAGCCATATTCTGAGTAACGCTCTGATCGCTGACGATACTACCGTTGGTATTACAACCATTAGCCATGTCCTGATAGACACTCTGATCACGAATAGTGCTATCATTGACTAATTAAAGCTAATTATTATGTTGCAAGTGAGAGTTTGGGCAAGTAGCGTATACTGAAGAAGTGGTTCCAACTTTCATTCCAGTTCATTTTTTTTGTTTCGTTAGCTAGATACACTAAACAGACACAGTTAATAAAGTATGATGTGTATTTCGAGTTTGACGTGACATGTATGAGCAACTACACATCAATAAAACAAAACTTAAGTAGCAAAATATTACATGAGTAAATTCATCTAATCGAGTCGAGAAGCTTCCAACAGTGTGATTACTGGAGCGCACTCTTATTTTGGCGTGCCATAATATTGGTAATTTTTATGACAATTTTCTCATGATCATTTTACGGCATTTGACTCTGCAGATTTAAGTTTTATGGGTTTGTTTTATTTTGAGCACCAAACCGGTGTGGGTTGGCCGTCTTCTGTCTGCCGAACCTGTCGTTGGTTCTTCTGTCCTGCCGCACATTGCAGACTGTTACTCACACCCTATTAATCCGTTTCCTATATAGATGGCCCATAGTAGTGAGTAGGTGCACATTATATTTATTTTGAGCTTGACTCAAGATTTAGGTTAAAATGGCCGTCATTTTGGATTTCCATTTGTATAGGGCGCTGTTGCTCTCGACGATGGGTTATGTTTCTGGGAATACACAAACAATAGAAAAGCCTGACTACGCATTATTTTAAAAGGGATGCCAGATTGTGTTTCAACAATGATTGGTCATTGCTTGTCTAAATGTAACTGTATATGCTACTTTGCACAGAAGATGCCTTAAGTACGTATATATCACACAGCTATGTGGAACTGTTTATAAATGAATGTGACCGTATAGTACTTCCGTTACGCCATCGCTTACTCTGTCACATAACTTGATGCATTATCCAATCTATGAAACTAAATAGACATTGTTAATATAATTGACTTGGAGAAGTTTCCGATGTAGGAACTAAGCTCACTCTAGGACCAACAGCTTGTGACACGCATCAGCGCAGTTAAAAGGATATTCATCTAATAAATCTAATAGCATCACATTTACTTGCAAGGAAAATAAAAAAGTGAAATTGTTTTATCCAAAGCACAATGCAAACCCGTGAAGCTTTGCATAAATGATTATGCATTGTATTACAGACACATATGAGTATCACAACATTAGAACGAGGCATTATTTTCACTTGTTTATTTGTTTGAAAATAACTTGTCGCGTGGATTACGCCACTTGTATAGATTTTTTTCTCTCTTTAATTGTTTAGCTTAGTTCTCATTTTCATGTCAATCACCCTGACCTCCTACCTTGTATATTTTGGGCATGTCGATTTGTTGTCATAGATATTCAAGCTTAAATACTGTTTTGTGGGAAGTATTTTGTGTCCTGTTAAAATACATTGGTCAAACACCTGGAGAAGTAGGTATATCATGCACACAAAAAAACAATTATTTGGTGATTTAGTAGTTTCAAAGGTGTCATACTTATGAAAAATGGAATTTCTGAATAAGCTATTGGTTTTCTTACATAACCTTTACCTATATACAAAAAATATATTTACCAACATATTTCTTACATTTTATCAGTTTCAAGATATGGTTGAAGACTTTGTCTAAAACAAAAAGTGGAACTCATTTAGTAAGTATTTTACAGTTACGTCGCTTTAACTATTGGTAGAATGAGCAATCATACGACAAGAAAAGGAATATAATGAATGTTGAACAACATGACAAAAACCGATAGACTAGTAAAAAATGATATAGCTGCAGTTCTATAGAGTCCTAAGATCACAGAGATCAGTTAGGTAGCTACACATCTAATAGTTACAGTTTGTTTTTCTGCATTATTGAACCATTTTAACTCAAACTCTCGATGACAACAGCCGGTCAATTTTACTTCAATGCTGATGTTTTAGAAGAGTGGAAACACAAACAAGAACGTCACACAGCATTCAATTGCACGTAATCACTTAATGTAGATTAATTCAACGATCTTTGGAATCGATCTATTATTACTAAAGTCTCCTTAAAACAAAATGCTGTAAAAATTCTGGCCAAAGGAGAAAATGTCGTTATAAGGCCACATATTTTCTCGCGCATTTCCGTTCCCTCTGTCACTAATTGCACCTTTAACCTTCAGATGCTAAAAAAGGAGTTATTAATTCTATTTTTAAAACATTTTCGTCGTCTGTTACTACAAGTTTTGCTTTAAATTTGGTAATCATTTAATCAGTCTGTATCAAAAGAAAATTAACAATTGCGATCATGCTATAGAACAACTCTAAGATGTGATGAATCCACCCGTAAAAAGCACATGTAAGGTAAAAATGTCAAATGATTTCTGTCTATATATTTTCATGATAAAGCTCCCCGACTGGATGATCAAGCATTGTTATGTCTTGCTTACAAGGCACTGCTAACAACATCAAACATCGTCATTTGTCGCTTACAAGACACTGCCAACAACAACAAGCATCGTTATGTGTTGCTTACAAGGCACTGTAAAAAAATTAAGTATCGTTATGTGTCGCCTACAAGGTACTGCTAACAACATCGAGCATCGTTCAAATCAGTTGTTTCTTGTTCGATATCTTGTGATATTTTTCTTGACAAAAAATTAGAAACTACTGAGGCCCTTTTTCTCCATTTTTTTCATCTATTGGTTGCACAACACTAAAGTAGACCCAGAATTCAACTCTACCCACATTTATTATGCCATGTTGGTTACTGATTGACTGGTTATACAATACTAAAGCCGGCCCAGCATTCAATTCTATCCACATTAATTATACCCTGTTGAAAAATCTTTTTTAGTTATTGACTATAGATCTTGCAGCTTTTATGCCAAGGCTGCTCATCTTCATCATTTCATGGAATTTTCTATCAATCATTATGTATTTTGGGCGTATTTTAAAGCAAACGCTTTTCTGTGCGAACTGCTTTTTACTTCTTTTTCTTCTTTTGATTAACAAACAACACATCTTGCAACAGAAGACAACTGAAACATAGTAATTACTAAATATGCCGTAGCATAATCACTTACTTTAAGTAATATATTGCCCTAAGTGATTTAATTGATAACCAAAGTCAAATGACTAAGCACTGTTTGCGTTGGCTAAAACTTACCCTTTGTATTATGATCAGTTGAATTCAATAGCTATCAATCAACTTTCTTAGAAAGCCATGTATATGTTAAATATTAATATAAATGCAAATCATCATGTCCATCATGTATTACTGTAGGTCAGTAAAAATGCCGTGATAATTCATAGATTTTAAAACACTTTAAAAAATTACCCAAATCTAGTGCTGAATATAACTTAAAGATGTAAAGATGGGAGGAGGTGGTTGAAGTGTGCTCAAGGAGTCGTGTAGGCACCAAAGCAGATACTAAAGTACCCTCTTGTGTATAGTGTGTGAACAGATGACTAATGTTTAACTACTGGGGCGGAATTTGGAGAGCGGCCAGATCAATACACTTAGGCCATACCGAGGAGCGGTTAAAGATTAAACAACTCTTGTGAGAGACGTAGAAATACCAAGGCACTAAAAGGCAAGCTCTGTGTCAATGATAGGTACAAAAATGGAATATCACAGAAACAATTAATCGAACTAAGTTATTTAACAGGCAAGGGCTTTCAGCTAAATATCGGTATGCTTACAACTTTACATCCGTTTCCATTTTTTTTTTTCGTTTTCTTTCTTCGGTTCACACACTTCCTCAAAATGACTCTTGAGAATTTATGATGCACGATGTAATACGCCGACCTGAGACTCATACTTATGGTTATATGGTGTTACATTACAGCTGAAATAGCTGTAAAATTTATTTTATCTACGGTGTTAGAAAGAGGGGAAGAAGGAAAACGCACTCAATACTTCCACTACAAGTCCATTGCGGGGGTTTTAATGCGATGCTGCTTTTGTACAATGACGTCACAGTCATCGCCTTTTTTGAGAGTCTTTTATAAAACTGGTGCAATCTTTAATACTTGCAATGCCATTCTTTGCACTTGAGAATCGTAATGTTACTTGAACATACGCTTGGTTTAATTCCAGGCACAAAACTATCACCTTTGGGAAAGAAGAAATTAGAAAAAGAATATAAGCTATATTTAATTCGGAAATTTCTCATTTCGAGACACCTTGTAAATAGTCACGTGGTACTATGATGGGGTTTTGCGCGTAGATATTCATTCATAAGGGGTTTTACATGGATTTGTGCTGTAAGTTGAGCATATAGTAACTTAATTATCCCTGCGCCATGACAAGAGTCTTAACAACCAAGAGCTTCTGTCCAAAAGGAAATGCAACTGTGTTCCACGCTGAAGGCTAACAACAACCCCAACTGGTTTGATTGTGCATAGAGTACTGCCGAAACAAACTTAACAGCCTTCATACTTCACGGTTGTAACTCAGCCATACACTTATTTATGTCACTGCGAGACATTTTAAATTGACTAATTGATTAATAATTGATTAACTTGGCTAATTTTACTAAATTTACCGAACTGGCTCCGGTAAATTCAATTTTGATAGATTGACAGAGATAGTAATATTTTTAAGAGGTTTTTCTTAAATCTTGACTAACTTAACTGAGCTGAATACGGTAAACGACTGTTTCTCTTAAAGTATTGCATTTACATTTTGACAGATTAACACCTCAGGACGAAGCATTTCTTTTTGCTATTTAAGGACTTTGTACACAAAAGTATGGAACTGATATCTCAGTAGCGACTCTCAAGCGCCAAATGTGCTTGGTTTTAAATTGCCTTAAGGCTGAATAAACATATTTACATCACTTATTATTTTGTTATCCTTTTTATGCTTTGATGGTATTTAGTGTGGGATTTAATAATAAAATGATATATGGAGAAAAAAGAAGCTCATTCTTTATCCGTTTTGATTAATTTACCTTCCTGTCTTTGGGCGGTTTGGATGAAGCTTATAAAACCTTAGAATGGAGTCATAAAGAGCAGACAAAACACGAAGAAGTAATATAACACTCCGACGCTTAATCAGGTCATTTACAGGTATACATATGCAGATCCTGTATATGTATTTATATACAGATCATGTATATGTGTTTATAAGCAGATCACGTATATGTATGTATATGTAGATCATGTCTTGGTAAGTATGTGCAGGTCATGTATATGCATGTGCAGGTCATGTATATGTATGTATGTGCAGGTCATGTATATGTATGTATGTGCAGCTCATGTATAGGTATGAATGTGCAGGTTAGGTATGTATATCCAGGTCATGTATATGTATGTATACAGAGCTCATGTATATGTATGTATGTTCAGGCCATGCATAGGTATGTATGTGCAGGTCATGTATAGGTGTGTATGTTCTGGTCATGTATAGGTTGTATGTGCAGGTCATGTATAGGTGTGTATGTTTTGGTCATGTATAGGTTGTATTTGCAGGTCATGTATAGGTATGTATGTGCAGGTCAGGTATATGTATGTATGATCAGGTCATGTATAGGTGTGTATCTGCAGGCCATGCATAGATATGTATATGCATGTCATGTATAGATATGTATATGCAGGTCATGCATAGGTAAGCATGTGCAGGTCACGCACATGTATGTATGTTCAGATGATGTATAGGCATGTATATGCAGATCATGTATAGGTATCTATGTGGAGGTCATGCATATCTATGTCTGTTCAGTTCATGTATAGGTATGCATATGCAAGCCATGTATAGGTATGTGTATGCAGGTCACGTATAGATATGTATATGCAGGTCATATATAGGCATCTATGTGGAAGTCATGCATATGTATGTATTTGCAGACCATGTATAGTGTACGTCATGTATATGGTGAAAACTTTGATCACGATTTTTTTTTATTTTAGCTTTCAAAAGTGTAAAATTGCTCAATCGTTTGAAGTAACCGAGCCGCTTTTTCTGTCTTTTAATAAGCGCTTGGAAAGAAAAAGCAACAGAGTGACAACACGTCGGTTGACAAGCATATCGCGAATCCCCCCCCCCCACCCCCCCCACCCCCAAGTGTTTGTGACTGAGTCCTTGGTCTGGCTGTTTCACCTTTATCGCAATTTTATTTTACAATGGTTGATATATACATTTAAAAGCTGGCTGAAATCGAGAGTCTAGGCAGATGTTATTGACACTGCGACAGAAACAAAGCCCCAGCCAAGCACCTGTGGGAGAAGGGCTCTTCCACAACAATTACCCGTCAGTGGCGCTGTCACTTTAAGTGGATGTATTTGCTCCCGTCTCGATGGGCATTTGTGGCTGTTAACTGAGTAGGTCTGTGGCTATTAACTGAGTAGGTTAACGCAATCGCTTTGTTCCGTTCACACTGCTGTTACACAGTAGCTAACACTACGTTTTGTTGGTCATTGCCAAATAAAAAAAAAACGATTTGTTTCCTTACTGGCCGGTAAATAGTACATATTGACCAGTAGGAAATTGCCTGCTAACGGTGCTTCATATTGACTCATAATTAGTCACTCTGCTATGTGTTTTTTTCAATAACACGCGTGATCATGAGTGGAGGAAAGTGGGGCGAGCTTTGATTTTTCTCTGGGTACTCTAATGATCTTGAGTGCATTCTTTGGGGTTATGACGTCATGCCCTCGTCAGCGGTGGCTGAAATTAAGTGTAATTGGGTTTGCTTCAACACACTGGGTTTGTTCGTCGCTAAATAAGTACTTCGAGACCCTTTTCTTAATTTATTTGAAATTTCTCGTTACGAATTTGCTTGCACACACATTTATCGATCCATTTCACTGTCTTGTTATTAGTAAAGAACATTGTTTTAGGGAGATGCAATACTGTCCGAGGACTCTGTCATGGGTTCAGCTAAGCGTGGAGCCTCCATGAACGAATCTGGCTAGAGTGGGCTCATTGGCTTCCCACAAGGCTTCCCTGTCGTCGAGTGACGTCATGTTCTTCTCAAACACGTAGGTGGATTCTTTGGGTAATTTATAAACTCTGAATTAATCTCCCTCTTCTTTATTACTTGAAGTACTTTTATCTGAGTACGTTTATTGGTATAACAGCAACTTAATTACAAGGCAGGGTAAATAAATGTGGTGTAAGATAATAGATGGTAGGAAGGGCAATTTTTGTGGGGTTCCCTGAGGATTTCTAAATGAAAGTTCACGGAACCATGTGCCCTACAAACATAACCTTCCCCTGAATGAAAATGGGCGAAAATAAAAGTTGACAGATTCGTCACGTTTCATGCATTTTCAGGGCCTTGTTATTGCCCAGGCTTATTGCTATCCATCGGCTCTCAGCTTATCCCACGCGAGCCATTAATCGTAATATCAAAGCAAATAAAAAACGTTTGCTGCAAGGCTGGTAGATGGTAGGCATATTGTGACGCAGGCCATTGGCTCCTCTCTTGGTTACTCAACACCAGTTCCAGTATTCACAAAAGTTAACTGTGCAGTTAATTCTACCCCACACAAGGAAAATCATCTAATTTAGCAAAATTAAGTAATCAATTTTTACAAGAATATATTTTAACATAAGAATTAAATTTATTAATTAACTTTCAAAAGTTTTGTTAGCTAGAGGAGCAGTTAACGGAATTGGTTAACTGCACAGTTAACTTTTGTGAACCTTCTAAATCGAATTCTTTTCCATCATGCATATCCATTTAAAACTAAATTCAATAAACCAACATTTTTATTGTTGCATAGGGTTGGCAAATGCTGTACTCGGATTGATCAATCATGTTTCAATGTTGATTGAAACGTAACTGTCTATTGTAACGAAGCATATATATATATTTCCAGTCAGCATTAAGACAGTGTAGATCAGGTAGGAAAATGTTGATTTAAGGTCAACATTTTATCTCCGGCCAAAGCTAATACTTCATGCTAAAAATAATACTCAAAACAAGTCAATATCTACCCAATTATTGTCATGAAGGAGTGGAAAGAGGGCATAGAAATACCGCTGGTTCATACGGGATACGATTATTTTCAGACATGATATTTCAACATTCCGAAGTGGCACATTAGGTTTCAAGTAGATTACTTCAAGAATCAATAGCTGGCTGTCCAGAACAAGCTCTTCAGAGTGAACAACTGTGAGTGAATCAAGCATGGGAAAGAGATCATTACAACTCCCACCCACCCCCCACCCCCCGCCCGCGGCAAAACAAAATAGCTTTTTTATATGTAACACAGTGACAGACCTATTCTAACATTTCAACAGACTGTTAAGTTTTCTGTTGGATTCGTTTATTGCTTCGCGTCTATGGAAATTTTGAATACTGATGACGTATTACCATCTCCTAAAACAGTAAAAAGCAATCACTAACCCTGCGTTCAATTTCATAGCCTTCTCTAGCTGTGAAACACAAAAAACGCTCAATCAAAACGGGAATTATACTGTCTCTGTCCATTTTTTAACCCCTTGACCTATTCTTTGTTTTATTAGGGGTAACTGGGAGCAGTTTAGCTCCCTGAGCCCCAATCACTCAGACTTCGCAGCTTTAGTGTCTTCTGTAATGTCCCATTACGAAACTTACTGCCATAATATAAACTGATGCACCAATCATAACCGTAAATTGAGACCTCTCTTAAGTTCTATGGAAATATCAAAATTATTTGAAGTGCAAGCGCAGGCAGAGTATTCTGGTCTGAGCTGGTTCGGGTAGTCTGGTGCATATTATAGACAGAATGCTCCGTCAGTAATATCCGCTAATCATGCACCATAACATATAACCATATGGTAAACATATGTTAACTCGGCAATACATGTGCTTTAGCGTTTGTGTTTAGCGTTTGTTACCATGTGGTTATCACATGGTCCGGATGCAGTTTGTAGTTTTAATATATAATCATATTTAAAAAAATATTTTTGGTCTGTGGTGAGGACATGTTCAAAATATGGTATAAATATCGCTGAATTTAAATGTAACATGCATTAATATAACGATTCATAATGTGCTTTACAAACATAACCTTTTCTTTAATGAGAAGAGGCGAAAATAAAAGTTGACAGATTCGTCACGTTTCATGCATTTTCAGGGCCTCGTTATTGCCCAGGCTTATTGCTATCCATTGGCTGTCAGCTTATCCCACGCAAGCCACTAATCATAATATCAAAATAAATAAAAAATAAAGTTTGATGCAAGGCTGGCAGATGGCAGGCGTGTTCTGACGCAGGCCATGGGCTCTTGGTTATAACTCTGTGTAAATATAACCAAGGGTTACTATAACCACACGTAAATATAACCATGCATAAAAAATATAACAACGCGTTAATCTAACCATGCGTAAGTATATGGAAATAATATGGGTCCAACACGATTTATGTGTAATATGAACATGTGGCTAACACATGTCTCCATTACTTAAGTGACCATATGTGTTACCATTTGGTTAGCTTGTGGTCACTCTAAATCAGGTATCACCATGTAGTAAAACATGTGGTTTACCATATGCCCACCAGATGTTCTTTTATGAATGGCGAAAATTTGCTATAATTGTACGGCATAAACTTCCATGGCATTTGCCCATAAGTGATATAATAATAATAATAATAATAATAATAATAATAATAATAATAATAATAATAATAATAATAATAATAATAATAATAATAATAATAATAATAATAATAATAACAACAGCAATAATAATTACAACAACAATAATAGAACCATTAAACCTCCTCTACTCAACCTGTACAATCATTGCTAATTTTACCTCTGTATACTTTCCCGAAGGCGCCTTCTCCAATCTCCTCCATGAGTTTCAGCTGCTCCCTGGGTATGTTCGTCACGTGGAGAGTATTCAGCTTTGTATACAAATCCACATAAAGTGCGTAATTTTGGTTTTTACCTACAACTGCCATATTATCCAATAGCTGTGATCTGTCTTGTTTGTATATATCTCTGTGCTCATTTTGGCGGCGTCTTGTGCGTAATCTATGACGCAATAGAAACAGTAACGCGGCCGCTATAAAGAACAGGAATACGATGCTGATGGGTATTAGCACAGCTGCTGTGTCCACACGGATTCCATTGGACTCCACACGTCCGGGCCCTTGACCAGCGGTTTTTGTGGGAAGGTTTGGATTGTTCATGGTTGGGCGTGGGCGGAAATCTTCTCCAGGCTTTGGATTGAATCCTGGCCATGGCAAGTCTAACAATTAATCAAATCACAATTAAGAAGTAACTTCAAGCCCATACATGGAATATTTGAAAACATTCTCTGCAACTGGAGAAGCAAAACTACGCAACAAAGAAGGCGTTTTCGATTTGCGCATTTATTTATTTATTAAGCATAATAAAACGAGATGTAACATGGGAGAAATTATTTTAGGATGACTTTTTCATACTCTTACATCTCCTTTGATTTATATTTTCTGTATTCCAAGTGTTCATTTTTAGAACAAGAAACGTGCTCGAGTTAAGAAAAATAGGTCAAAAGTGTGTCAAAAATATGTCAGAAATAAAACACGCAGACAAAATATTTTTGCTTAATCTGACCAGGTATAAATTGCGTGGGGGATGTTGTTTATTTAGATGAAATGTTTGCTGAAAGCATCATCTGAAACATGTCTTAAGGGTGACATAAACTCCAACAGAGTCAGGTTTAATTCATTACCTCCGAGGTGATGAGGAAATTTAAGGTGACTTAGTCTGATAGAGCCTTTTATCACACGGGTTTGGGCGACAATGCGTGAATCTGAAGATAATTTTTGACGTTAAAATGTTTATGCAAAGATTTGACTGTGAAGCGGAACGTCCATCCCTTCCCCACGCCCACCCCCTACCCCACCGCCTTCGCCTCGGTCCTGCCAATACGACGTGTCATACACACCTGGCGCGAGCGGTATGTGGGAGGGCGGCAGTGTTTGGTGCTCGTTGGGAGGACAGTTGCCGTTCTCGTCGGGGGCGCGTAAGTCGACACACAGACAGACGACCCCGCCAGTGCTCTTGTTGACCATGCATCCTCCCTCGCCGCAGCTTAAGTCCTTCTCCAGGCACGGGTGCACCGTCGCTGTCAACATACCAATATGTCACTCCGCCTTACTGTCAACATGGCAACATGTCCCTCCGCCTTACTGTCAACATCTCACACCGACTCACTGTGAACATACCAGCATGTCACTTCGCCTTACTGTCAACATACCAACATGTCACTCCGCCCTTCTGTCAATATACCAACATGTCACTTCACCTTACGGCCAACATACCAACATGCCACTACGCGTTACTGTCAACATACCAACATGTCACTGTGCCTTACTGTCACCATATCAACATGTCACTCCGCCTTACTGTCATCATATCACTCCACCTCACTGTGAACATACAAGCATGCCTTACTGTAAACATACCAACATGTCACTTCGCCTTACTGTCACCATAGCAACAGTCACCACGCACTACTTTCAGCGTATTGACATGTCACTAGGCCTTGCTGTCAACACATCAACATGCCACTCAGGCTTACTGTCAACATAGCAACACGTCACTCCGCCTTGCTGTCAACATATGAACATGTCACACCGCCCTTCTGTCAACATAGCAACATGTCACACCGCTCTACTGTCAACATAGCAACATGTCACACCGCCCTTCTGTCAACATATGAACATGTTAAGCAAGTGATTCCCCGTCACGGCATCGCCATTACCCATACACAATGCCCCTCCCCCCTCCCCCCTCCCCCTCCTCGGAACTGCACCGCAACTTACACTAGACGCACACGTCGCTACTTGTAGTATTTCCCATGCACTAACCCAGTTTCTTCTATCCCATGGTTTTAAAGATACCGATAAAAAAGTGAAAGCTTTTTTTTTTTATTTTAGCGTCAGAGTTGACGCAGATTTAATCTCTTCTGATCTTCTGTTTAATTAAACACAGTGAATCGGAAACAGAGTCTGCTGTAAAGGCGACTTTTTCTGTAATGAGGAAACTGTTGTGCTTAAAATTGTTGTAGCAAAAGACAAAATGAGCCAAGGCCAGGTGGGGTGGGTGGTTACAGCCAAGGCAAGGTGGAGCGGGTGTTTACACCCAAGGCCAGGTAGGGCGGGTGGTTACAACCGAGACCAGGTGGAGCGGGTGTTTACAGAGAAGGCCAGGTGGGGCGGGTGTTTACAGAGAAGGCCAGGTGGACGAGGTAGTTACAAGCAAAGGCTAGGTGAGCGAGCTGGTTAAAACCAAGGGCAGACGGGCGCAGTGGTTACAACCAAGTCCAGTTAGTGCTGTTACAACCAAGTCCCGTTGAGTGGGGTTGTTACAACCAAATTCAGGTGGGTGGAACTGTCAGAACCACGTTCAGATGGGTGGCTTTGTTACAACCAAGTTCATGTGGGTGGAGCTGTCACAACCATGTTCAGATGGGTGGCGTTGTTGCAACCAAGTTCATGTGGGTGGAGCTGTTACACAAAGGCCAGGCGAACCCAGACTTTATTAAGTGGTAAATTTAAATTAGAAGTCCATGTTCCAAAAAAAATTAAGTGCTTTCTGTGGCCCTTATTTATAATAGTTTCTTCATGTTTTGGTGCTAGAATAAAAAAAAGAACAAAATCACCCAAATCAGGTGTCACATTGGCGCTGAAACGCAGTCTGCAAATTGTTTATCTCGATTTACTTTATTTCAATTGCTATTTTCAAAAAAAAAATTGTAGTTTCTTCAACTGAAAATAATTAAAATGTAAAACAAGAAATTTCACAGAACAATATTAGAAGCGTCATCTGTGAACGTTGCTGACTACGAACCTGTTTCGTTCTCTGAGGCCGTGTTCCTGATCCCAGGCGCGAATGGACTTCGTGCAGTTTTGTCACTTCTCACGAACATAATTATCCCAATTGCTTGTTGTCTATCTTCATTTGGTCTTTCTATATGTTATCCACTCCTCCAGAATGACACTGCAAGTTGATGCAGAGCAATTTTATATACGAAAAACCTCGTTGTGTTTTATTTTATAGCTGTTTCTATTCAGTGGTTTTGTGATATGCGGTGAGGCGTCATTAAGTCCATAAATGAGAACCGAAAAAGAGAGCTCGTTTGTGTCTGGGGAGGTCGAGAGAAAGAGTCAGGAACTGAAACAATTTATAGACGCATATATAAGCAATACTGACATTGCAAAAAAACTGATTGTCATAGGAAACGCAGTATTAAGTCACATAAACCCATATAAAAATTGGGAGAAAAAAAAACCAAGCTCAGAATTCGAAATAGTCACACATTAATATAATTGCTTACTGAGTGAGCTGATAAAAATAAAATAATGTCGGCAGGTGGCGCCCATATCACAAGGTTTCTCCAAAATAAAACATCAAAAATGCTGACAACTGAATAAGTAACATCCCCCAAAAATGGAAAGATACATCCTTGGCAGACACAGTAAATAGCAACTTGTCAACTTAACTAATAGCCGAGTAAAGCACGGAGAGAAGACGGCGACACAGCTCCACAAACAAATCTTTTACGAATGTAAACATTTGGCACTTGAACTACACTTATCTTTTATTAAATCAGCACACGTCAGAATAAACAGCCTTACTTAATTGGTTTCTTTCCTGTATTAAACCTGAGCTCTTTTGATTTGCCAATCAAAGCCCCACGAATATGCAGAAAGGACAGACTGAAGGAAACTCAGTTCTTTGGTTCTTTGTTACCGGGTTATATATAGCTTACATGTGCAACCCCTTCTAGGAAATAAAAAAAAGTTATTTTGTAAATGTTAATAAAGGTACTCTTCAACATGCCCTTGTACCTTTGTAGGATTTTTGTCATATATCATACGCGTTTGATACATATAGGCGTTCGGTACATAAACGCGTTCGGTACATATATGCGTTCGGTACACGTACGCGTTCGGTACATATACGCCTTCGGTACACATACGCGTTCGGTACATACACGCATTCGGTACATATACGCGTTCGGTACATATATGCGTTCGGTACACATGCGCGTTCGGTACATATACGCGTTCGGTACGTGTACGTGTTTCAAATTGATCTTACAAAATACTTCATATAAACTATTATTATTATTATTATTATTATTATTATTATTATTATTATTATTATTATTATTATTATTAGTAGTAGTAGTAGTAGTAATAGTAGTAGTAGTAGTAGTAGTCGTAGTAGTAGTATTATAACCATTACTATTGCTATTATTATTATTATTACTATTATTATTGTTATTATTATTATTATTATTATTTATTTTTTTAAATAACTTAATTAATAAAAGTAGTGCTTAGAATATGTGCACAGTTTTAACAGGCGTTAACACCATATATTTGCCTAAATTAACAAGCCTCTAAAACCAGCATTTATGAAAATGCTATTTCCAGGACAAAGCCGTCAAGAAATACTTAAGAAGGCAACGCCGTGTAAATCGCTGGCAGATAGCGAGAGCAGTTAATTAGACGATCGTATAGCTCACATCAATCACAGCTTCTTTCAGCTTCTTTGAAAGAACTTCTGTATTAGTTCAGTAGAAAATAGTGCATACATATTGCGCAATTTGATTACATTTCGATTGCCAAGATGCACAATAACTCAACGTGCTAAATGAATTAAGCACATTATTGGCAATGGTCTTTATAACATTCTTTTTCATTACGCAGTATATTGGGCGCCCACATGCAGATTTTAACAGCCATAAAGAGAGGGCCTAGATAAATGTAAAAAGAGAGAAAAATAGTTCCATAAAGTTTATAGCACTAACTCAGCTCCTAGGGAATTCACGGGATTGGGAAATTAAAAAAAAAATAGTCTTGCCGTTTGAGAAATCTACCTAATTGGCATCAAGGCTACGTATATTTAAGTCTTAATACATAAATATACGTGTTTCTGAAAGTGTCTATGGTTAGGTCAAGGGTTATTTCAAAGGCTCAATCAGTTAACTAGGGTCTCAATTTCAGTTTCTGCAATACCACTACAGGAATATAATCAAAACAAAGATATGCGCGTGGTATTGGCTTCGTCCAGTAACAGAACACAAAACGTGCTTCGCTACTTTGTCCTTTTTTGTAGTTCTTAATCAGATCCATTCCGAAGTATTTATAAATCATATTACGGTTTGTACTTAAATTAAATGTGGCATTGCAGTTACATCTGACCTCATAAAATAAAAGGACTGTTATCACCTGTTTGGTATTTTTTGGAGAAATTGGAAAGTGCCCTATGGTAAGCATCCACTTATGATAATCTTTGTTGTCATGTCAGTAACATCAACAGTTGCAGCTACTTTGCTATTATTGTTATTTCATAAAAATGGTCATTCCCAACTTGACACAACCGAAGTTCCTTTCTTAAAATGTGTGTTATTTTAAAGTAAAGCAAACAGGCGGACGTTTGGCTGCAGCAAGATCGGTTTGGTCACACTTGAAGCTTTATCGTTTCTTGAAATGGCATTTGTTGTCAACCTGACATAACAATTTCTTTCTTGTTTATTCTTTTACATCTTTATCATTTTCGAATATTCCGAAGTGCGCTGACCTTGACCGTAAACAAAGATAACCGCAATTGCCATTATTTACAAAACAAAGCCATGGATCTGTTAGTGCTGAAAAAAAGCTCCTTGTTTCGCAAACTACAATCCTACTTGAAAGCGCTGTGGTTGATAATTGCAGAAGATATGCTCTGAGGTATGTACACGGAAAGCCCGGAGTAGAGACAGCATGTAAGCTGGATCACTTCACTAAGAGGGTCAGTATTCAATAGTCCCAAGTTTGACTTAACCTTACTCTCAACGAAGGTGCTTGGCTGGGATCGGTAGGGAGGAGGTTACTCCCAAGGTTTTTTTGTGACGATTTTTTTTGTCTTTCCTCGTAAAAAAAGAGAGTAGTTACAAAGAACATTTTTTTGAAATTTGATTTAAGCAGCTTTGACCTTATCGTTTAGGTTCAGTGATACGTTCGGGTAACGTTGCTGGTAAAGCAACGTTATTTTTATTTATGTATTTATTTATTTATTTATTTTGTAAAGGACAGTTCGGGTGTCAATTCCATGGCAAACCGTTACAGCCCAGTCACAGACCGGTCCGTGTACATTTCGCCTTTTCAATATTTCATTTCAAATTTTTTATTTTTCAATTTACAACGGAAATTAAAAAAAGACAAGAAACAGCAATTTCAAATTTCCACATTACGTTGAAAATGAAAAACTGAGTGGCGCTGCAGTCGCTGGTAAGCGACATAAACAAACACACGTGGTATGATGCAAGTTCAGATGCTGAAGCGCTTTCAAGGTCACGTGCTTTGATTACACGTTCCTTGTAAGGCCATAACATGACGTTTCACGAGACAATGCAGTAGTCGAACCTTATTTGGGTTAAACTTACTCAGTTGCAATTCAAAAAGATACACAAATTGATAGATAAACACAGCTAAAAAAAACAAAAAAAGAAAGAAATCTTTGCTAAAATTCACCATTGCACACTCCTCACTTCGGTATTTCTTCACAAAGAAAGATTTTTAACTGGGATTAACGTCAAATTTTATTTCAATGTTTTTTGGACGACGGTAGAGGGGGGAAAGGTGGGCATTTATTTAAGACACAGAAATTTAACTGCCCCCGAGCAGCCCCTGAACATATTTCCTACGTTCATGTTTGGAGTTAGAACCGATGGATCTTGCATTATACCACGTGTTTGTTTCTGTCGCCACTGCACCCAATTTTGCATTTCTCATTTTGAATGAAATATGGAAATTTAAAATTGCCGTTTTTTTTTTGTTTTTCAATTTCAGTTTTAAATTAAAAACAAACAAAAAAACAAAAAAATAGAAAATAGAAAATCGACTCGATTTTCCATTCTCCATTTTGCATTTAAAATGAAATATTGAAAGGACGAAATGTACACAGACCTTGACTCCACACGCTCAATCCTTAATCACGTGATCCATCCATGTGTTCAGTACAGTTACTATAATTCTATTAATCTCTCAATTGATTTCAGAAAAAAAAACAGCCACAGAACAACATCGCCACCACCACCACCAACAATAACAACAACAACAACAACAACAACAACAACAACAACAACAACAACACAAGAACGAGGAACAACCCGCCCCCCTATCCCCACCTTCTAACCCGGAGAAGACGTCATTATTTGTAATTTGGCGACCTGTCAGTCGTTGGAATTTCTGGTCGGTGTTTCGGAGACAGCAGGAGTTTCCTGGAGTTTTATAGGCCACTTGATGCAGACACAAGAGTGATGTCAGTTTGTCGTTAATTGCTGCAGCTTCTCAATTAGCCACTAATTACGACAGACCTCCGCTTCATCTTGTTGTTTTTGTGAGATGTAAAGCGAAGAAAAAAAAACATGGTGCAAAAAGTGAGTTCATATTTTTCCGCATCCATTAAACCTAGGGAACTCCAATTTGCAGCATATAAAGGTCTTGCAAGTATATTTTAGTCACCGAGCTTGTAGGCAAATTTGAAATGAAATAGGGTTGTGTAATTAAAATTTTCATCATTATTTTTTTTTCGTTTTCGCGCATCTCCTCATAAACAATGCGATTTGTGGTACAAATATTATAACAGTATGAAAGCCCTTACTTTACACTTGTTTCATCGTGAGATTTTGTGAGGATCCGAAAAATTTCAAAATCTTAAGAAAATTAGAAATTAAAAATAACGTTAAGTTCAGAAACAATGCTTCGTAGACCGTTTTTATCCCGATTATAGGACCCCCGATCCACACATTTGTGGTTCTTGCAGGGGCGGAGCTTTGCAAGGGGCGGGGGGGGGGGGGAGGGGGGGGGGAGCGCACCCATGCCTCACGTTATCCCTGTAGTGGTATTCTTCCCTGACACAGCGCCATCGTATAGAACTGTATCGATGCAACAGCCATGTGTGCGAGAAGCTGAATTAGAACACACCAGCACGTTGGCGTTGTAGCCACAGGCACAACTAAGCAGTACCTCAGAAAGCGAATCCAGGTAAAACCCGAATAGCATTATAATCCATATCCCAAAGACCATTTGTATATACGATCACTCACTGCATTCTACACAAAAGAATAACTTTGAATATTAGAAATGTTTTGAATTTACGCATATCTCTTTAATGCTATTGGCCGGGACGTAAATGACCTCAAACGCCAGCTTTGTATTTGGAACGACACAAATGTAATAAGTCGATGTGATATCGTGCTACGGAGCCAGTGTTTACGAAAAAAATCGCCATCAAGCTCCGAAGTAAATTTATCGCTTCTAGGTAGTGAAAATCGGTCTAGTTAATGCTGTTCTGTACACTTTTTGGCTGCCCTGCCCTGTCACTGAACTTGCACCGCTGCCTATGGAGTGCAGCGGTGCAAGTTCAGTGACAACGCATTTTCTGTCAGACTTGTTTATCGAATTTTTAATTCTCTTTATTGAGTTATTAAAGATAAAGTGTGTTCAAAGCGATGCGTGTGTCGTGTTAACAAAGTGATGCGTGTGTCCCCGTGCACAAAGTGATGCGTGTGTTGCCGTGTACAAAGCATGCACAGTCCTTGTTAAAAGTAAAAATCGAAAGAATGGCTTTGCTAAGTTCACTCTTGTGTGATGGTGCACAAAGTGATGAGCTAGCTTTGTTAAGGGCATTCCTGCGCGGGGGATGCACAAAGTGATGAGCTTGCTTGTAAAGTGCACTCCTGTGTCATGGATGCACAAAACGATGAGCTCGCTTGTTAAGTACACTCTTATGCTGAGGTGGGACAAAGTGATGGGCTCGCTTGCTAAGTTCACTCCTGTGTTGTGGATGCAGGAAGTGATGAGCTCGCTTTGTTTAATGCACTTCTATGTGGTGAATGCACAAAGTGATGAGCTCGCTTGTTAAGTGCACTCCTGTGTGATGGATGTTCTAGTAGCAGCGCTTTCCTTGTTAATTTCGTCATTTCAGCTGAGTATATAAGTGATGAGCTGAGTTGCGAACCCCTCTGAGATAGCTGCGGGTTTCTACGTCTTTGGGTTATCCGTAAATGGTTTCATCAAGCTAGTCTGTTCATTTTTTCACAACGCACCATCGCTCAGTTTGAAAGGTGCTTTTTGACACAAACAAACCTTTCCGCTGTATATTTGGCCAATTAAACCACTTGAACCAGGATTAATAAACGCAATTATAACACCTTAAAGCTTATTTTTCCTCCTGAACCGGCTTTGCTCTCACAGTTAATAGAGTTTTCCTTTTATTCATAATCTTTTTTCTAATGTCATTCGTGACGACAGCTGTTTGAAAGAATTAAATATCTAACAGAACATTTTGGCACAAAAACCACTAAATTTATGACTGTGAATGTGAAAACTGAAAAAAGACGATGCCGACTATTAAAATTATGCTGCCTTAAGCAAGATAAGAAACTCTCCATGACAAAAACAAGGTCACAAAAACAGGTCATTGTGCAAAAGGTACAGTAAAAACTTGTTAATCCGGAACAGTATTGGGACTGACACAATTTGTCCAGATTACCAAGGTATCCGGTTTACTCAGGTCATGCTATAATAGTTTGATTACCAAAATAATTTGTTTACTGAATCAATCATTGTTGGTAACTTAGACAATGTGCCCCTTCCCCCTCCCCACCAGTAATTTCCCACCGTATTTCGTCCACAATTCTAGACAGGTGGCCGAGCCCCGACTGCCTTAGCTTTCCAATATTCTATGATGTTATCATTTCTTCCAATCACAGAATGTCTCTTTAACTATTTCAAAAGACTGTTCAATTCCACTCGAGTGCAAAAGGTGAATTACAAACAATATCGGCTACAAACAGATAATTATCCCGACACCCCGAAATTACACTTTATGCTAACTTGAACCTGCCTCAGTAGAATCTATGTACATAAATAAAAACAGAAAAAAACGTTATTTTTAGGCTAGTAACTTTCCATCCCGTCCCAAAAATAGCTTCAATAGATAACCGGTATTCAACACGTAAGGATTGAATGTTCCATACCATTTGATTTCCCATTAGGTCCTCCGACAATATTTAAATAGTGGCGTTTACTTCTTTGTCTCCATTTCCAAATTCAGTTAATATCTGACAGTATAAATGCACTGGGGCATGCACTTACTTATACATACAACACACGTTGGACATCGCGCCCATTACAGGATTAAATTCGAAAACAGAACCATTCTTAATTATAATTACTATCGACATACTTAGGCATAATTTCTAGCTATTAAATTCTGGGGGTAATCAAAAACGGTGGAACCCCTTCTATCATTTGAAAATATTCAAACAGATGATTAGATATTATACGATGGTGAAAAAGCGAGAAAATAGTTTTAATATTAGCTTATGGCTGTATTATAAAGACCTAGCAAATACTTGTGATTTAGAAATGCACCGTGTTATTGTTTGAGAGACGATTTTTAAAAAAAAATAGAAAAGATATTTTTCAGTACAGAAAAGGGAGATATTTTGATTGCAAATTTGCGAAGAATTGTCTTCGGCATAACATCACATCTTTCGTACATAATACATTGATTAGTGATATTTTTTTATCAATATCGGGTTTCGAATAATATTAGTTTATTTCATGCTAATGGATCAGTCTCTTCTACATTCATGTCTTCTATGTAGAACATTATTTCAGTTAATGGTATTATTTAGTTTTTTCATAGCAATACCCTATATCTGTAATGTTCAGACCTATTTGAGACAATAAAAAGTGGAGAAAATCCGAGTGCTTGTGTGTGTCTTATAGTTATGTCTTTAATGTTGCCGTTGATGAGAAACCATAGAGGGAAGACATCTGGGTGACATTCCATTGCTGTGTGCGTCACAACAGACGCAACTAAAGGCTAATACCGATGGTAATGAGAAATGACAAGAATAAAAGCTGAATACCAATTAGTATCTTTCTCCGACAAAACAACAGCATATTAAAAACGTATTTACTGGATCAAGGCACAAATGAACTTGTCATAAATAGCTTTTTATTTTGACTTGAAGGAAAGAGCGCTGGGACACTTTACGCCTTGTTCCTTAAAATAACAGTTCTTTAAGCCAATCCAGTCAAGTTGAAGTCTACAGGGAGGTCTGGTAGCAAATCAAACAACACGGAACTGTTTTAATCTAGATTTAAACACGTTACCTCTCACATCTAAATAAAATACAATGAACATGACGAAAAAGGTTGTTTGTCTACATGTATAACTAAATATGTGTAAGGACATTGCACCGGAAAGTGCAAATTTGTTGTTTTAAATTTAATAAAAAGTCATACAACTAAAGTTGTCAAACTGAACATGACAAAACCATTTACTTTTTATCTGATGTGTTTTAAATACAGAATGAAGTCGAAGATACATATGTCACACCGGAAAATGCTAAGCAGTCTCTGTACTGACTGACTTGTCAGTTTATTTCTGTTACAACAATAGAAACAAACCGAATGAATTTAAATTTGACACCCGGTAATATATTGAAGCTCTTTTATTTCATGACTATGAAGAAATCTTTATTACAAAACATAGAAAAATGAATCCGAAAAAGCATGGAATGTAAATGGTTTTACTTCAATAAATCTGAAACGTTGCTAATTGCGCAGTGGTAGCACTTGGTAGTCTCTCTATGAGAAATATAGCTTAAGATTCTCCAAGAGAGTCATGAGTAGGCTTTCATGACTAACTCAATCCTTAAAACTTGCCAGAGACCCGGTATGACCATTGTGGATGTGACGTTTGATTTTTTATGAATTTTTATAATATTTTTTAAAGTTTCCCATTTAAAATGTTTTGAAGGTCGGTGCCACAACCTTTTAAAGGGCATTACTTTGCTCTCTCTGTGCAAGCCGAAGCATCTGAATGAGAAATATATTTGTATTACTAACACATAATTCCTTAGCTCCTACAATACTGCGTCTGTTTATATCGAGCAACGGTAGATTAGAAAAAGAGATAAAGGTGAGAGAAAAATAGCAGTACTAAAACAGCTTAGAACTCGAGTTAAGAGACTTGTAACACATATAATTAATTAAATTAATTCAAAAGTCAATATGTTTCCAATATGATGGTGTGAATAGCATACATGTGTGTTTTGCTGTAACTGTCTGATAAATGGACTGCAAAAACAAAAGAACATTGCAAAAACTGATTAGAAGCAATAGGGCAGAATAACAAAACTGGGAATTTGTAAAAACGTAAACTCAATCCGTAATGCCACGGAAATAAATGAAAGCGAATATTACCATACATGGGAGTATCACAGTAGCCACCCATGATTGATATATTTATGTATTTATACAATAGTTGTTCAGTCATTTAGAGGCGAATGATAAAATTCTGAAGAAGTTAATGTAAAATCTGAAGTGAATGATACGTTCATGTATTTATACAACAGTGGTTCAGTTATTTAGAATTAATACCTCTCATCAAGTCTATACAGTACCTTTGTTATTAACCATTTTAGTTACCTAAGAGCATAACTATTTGAAATATCGCGCTCTCCTACCTGCCCTCCCCCTCCCTAGTCCTTAGATAGAATCGTACCTTTCTAATACACCTGTTTGTATATTTATGTTTACGGTAAGGAAGTTGACGTTTTCTTTACTTAGAAACACATACGTACGGCACAAAATACTAATTTGCCTTGTGTGTGCGATGATAAACTTGAAATATGATTCTAGACTGCTTAACAGTTTCTTTAAATATTCAAAACTTTGGCAAGGTACGTCTAAATCAATAGTTCTAATTCCACTGATTTTGTTGAAAATCTATTAATAAAAAGACAACAAATTAAACTTTAAAAGACATATTAGTTGATGCTTTGATTGGTAATGGCGATAAAAGACCAGTGTGGCGAGTTACTGATCATATTTTCTCATGTCATGCTGCAATTGGTGATAATGATTCGATTTGAATAGAATAATGAAAAAACACTTCTTTAGGTTAGTATTTCAATGGCTAATGTTTATCCACCATTTGAAGCGAAATATATTATAAGCGAAAGAGCAAATATAGCTAAAATGTGCAAAACAATACTTTTCAACTTAGTTAACCTTGAATAATCATTTAATTATTATACAAAAAAAAACTAAAGAAAGAAGGAAAATTGCAATCAAATATGTAATACTCACAATCAAATGATAGTCCTAATTCAGTGGCGCTTTAATGGGTAATGCAATGAGTAATTCAAGCGAACAAATAAACTGTTCAGCATTGCATCAGATGAAATATTCAATAAAACAACAGTGAATATAAACACTGTATAAAATACTAACATTGGTATATCATTTTACATTGCCCACGTATTTCCAATCCTCCTCAGATGGATCAACAATTTGTTTGGTCATACAGAAAGTTTTGCTAAAATCATTTTAAGCTCTCATCCGTGTCATGTTACCGTTATTGTACATGTCTGGCTCACACAAGTGATGCATCTGAATTTAGTTTAAGAAATTGTCAAATAATTTATAAAAAGTATTGCTAGCGTTTTTTTTGTTTGTGCATGCATTTTATTAAAATATCTCACAGTAGCTGTTCAAAATTGATTGAAACACAGCATTACGAAGCCGCATCTACGCGTTATTTTGATAAGAATCGTATTACTGATACAACACTGTAATGTACCGCACCAAAGACGTTCTTCATAGAGTATTTTTCACAGATGGTAAACTAATTAAATGAAAAGCGATCGGGTAAACCTAATCAATTACTCCAGTCTGAAGCCAATCAATGCCAACGTCACGTAGATCGTTCCCTTTTTTCCTATTTTACGAGGCAATTATCATTGTTGGGAGTAGCAATGTAAGAGCAGAGATCAATGCAGTTAGATATAAACCAAAGCTAGGACACACATCACATTAACATAACACAGAGAGTCTGAGGAAATATTAGGCTTGATTATTGCTTAATTACTGTGATTGAATTTTGTATTCTTGAACAAGTAAATAATCAATTAACCTAACGAATTTTATAAACACATCAAAGTACTATTTCATAAACACAGCAAAGTACCGCTGGTAGGCGATATTTTTATTTCTAACTGATCATCTGTAAATCAAGGCGTTCTTCATAATAACAGTGTTAAACCAGTGTGCATTTCACTCCAAGGGTAACATTATCAGAAGATTGATATATAGCTATGACAGCCATTTATTCTCATAAAATGCATTGAAAGCAGTTGATAAATTTAATATCGGAAGAAGAAATTTTTGTGCATTTCATTCAAAACAAAGCAAACTTTTTTACGTGTTACAAATGGTTCCGCTCTTTCACGACAACTGTTTTAATGATGCTTGAGACACAGCAGAACTGTTAGAGACAGCATAAGACTTTTGACGCTTGCATTGCATCATCAATACAGAAGAAGTCATAGATAATGCCAATCAATGCAGTATGATAATTGTCAGTCCTAATTACAACATCAACTAGTCGTAATATTTCACTATGCCGCTGCCCTTCATTCCTCAATTACCTATGGTTTAACAATTATCTAAATGCTTCATACATTGTAACAGCAAATCTCAATAGCTAACGGGCTAATAAAACATGAAACCAAGGTCTAGCTTCCTACTACTGAATTCTGTCATTATTTAAAAATTTAAAACAATAATAAAACAATTATTTATATAAATTTGTAATTGATGATGACTAGAGTTTCAAATAAAAAATAGCCAAAAACTGCTCGGGGCATCTTATTAGAAAAGTACTCTCATTATTTTATTGGTTTCATATTTATACGTTGAAATTAACAACAGTGATAGTTAGCCTACAGTGATTATACCACTCTATGTTTGGCACGATAGTGATTACACTGTTGTGTGGTGTGACATGATAGTGATTATAATATTTTATGTGTGATACGATGGTGATTATATTGTTTTATATGTGACACGATAGTGGTTATAAAACTTTATTTGTGACACGATTGTGATTTTGCTACTCTCTATGTGACAGGATAGTGATGATGCTTCTTTATGTGTGATATGATATTGATTATACTAGTTTATAAGCCATAACGACTATTAATAGTTTATGTGTGAACAACATCGATGAAAAATTGGCTATAAAGACCATTTCAATGATCGAAAGACAAGTTGTTTGTGTTGAGCAAAATGAAATTTATTACAAAGTAGCTGGAGGCCAGTACCTACACGATGCTTGCGTCTTGAAGCCTGATTACATGCGTATTGGTGCTATCTGACTTCAGTATTGCTGTAATAGATTACCTGGTTGTTAGCCGTATTAAGAACGCATGTTTTTGGGTTTCATCTCCTGATAAGAAATCTGATGTAAATGAATCATTAGTGTCACTGGTCACACAAAAAATTGTAAAATGTAAAAGCAAACGGACAGCATACACTTTTTGCCAACAATAATAGTGGTAGCATGAAATACTAAGGATAGAGATAAGACTAGCAATGTCCTAAATAAAGTTAAACAAAGTCTGCAATACCGTCATAAAAATATTTTACCCAGAAAAACAACGTTTTATAATATAAAGCCTTGAGTACTTAGCAATGTCACGAGAATAATGTTTTGCAACGAATCTTTTCGCAGAAATCTTTAAAAGTATGTTGCTTAAACAAAAGGGTACCTCTGACGATGCTAAGTTTAAGTTATCCAGTGTTCATCTCATTTTTTGCAACAAAAAAGTTCTGGAGAAAAATAAGTCTACTAACATATTTTACATGTAAGAAATGGTAAAATAGAGCAAAGTTATACCAATCAAATTAAGTTATTTTGTGTTTACCATACGTTTTCTCCTTTAAAAAGTAAAAAGAAACACTTCGCTAAGTAACAAGAACTAGCGAGAATGAGACCGTCACCCTGCAGTCCATCACGCGTGTTCTAAACTAATGTGGTGAAATTATACGCTGTTTGGAACAGCCTTATTAATATAATTTATGTGGCGCTTATGAAAAGGTACCCTTTCCTACAAGCGCGAGCTATATTAAATAAAGTACCAGAGAAAAGTTCCTTACGATCTTTTCCTCACAAAGTATTTCTAGTTAATTGGGAGGTATTTTGATAGAAAATATGATGAGAAAGACAAGGAAATATAGCAAAATGAAAAGCTGAAATGCCTCGATCGACCACTCTTCTCTTTGTATGGATGTCTGGATGTGAATAAGAACCCTTTAACCTGGTACTTCCATCTGTTGTTACAAGATACAAAATATTGTGTTATAGTGCTAAAACTCAATCAGTCAACCAGTCAGCCAGCTTGTTATTAGTTCATGGTCATCACCATGCTAAAGTCTCTCTCTATCCCACACACACGCGCAGGGCTGCGTGTCATAGCGCTATAAACTAATCAGTCAACAATCAACTAGCCTCGTCATAGTTCATACTTATCATCATCCTAAAGTCTCTGTCTCCGCCATACACACAAATCTATCTAAGATAGTAAGTCATGTTTAATGTTAAACAGATCTAACTTTTAATCGGAGTGTTTTGCCATATGCCAGTAAGAGTGTTAGACAATGTGTGCTGCAATGCAATCACAGATATTTTGATTACATATTAACTTTTAATCGGAGTGTTTTGCCATATGCAAGTAAGAGTGTTAGACAATGTGTGCTGCAATGCAATCACAGATATTTTAATTACATATTGACTCAGTCATTAGAATTGAAAACGAAGCGAAATAGAATTTACTTAATTATTTAACAATACACCACATAAAATTGAAATTCCTAAGATCCCTCTTTAAAACCTTCTAAACGTACTGTAAAAGGTGGTTTCTACATCGTGGAAACAAAGGAGAAACAAGCAAGTATGGAGAAATAAAAAAGCTGTGGTCAGAATAGCTCCAACAAAAAATCCAATGTCTTACGCCAAGATTGCAATTACATAAGATTGCAATTATATAAGATTGCAATTACATTAGTTTAACACGGTGTTAGATTTATCGCATACATTTTACGTAACATACTTGTTGTGGACACTTGCTTTCTGTGCACACACGCCCTTTGTTAACACAATCTATACTGCTATGAGAATGAGACATTCATTTATTCTATGCTACAATTCTCAGAAATAAATAACAAGGAAAAATTAGACTTTCCTTTTGCATTTTAGGGGGCGTTGGGGTATTTCAATTAAAACCTGCATGTCGGTAAATAAGACAGCAAATTCATGCAGAATTTGGAACATTACTACAGTAACAGCATATTTCTGGATAAGATAAAAATAAACACGTTCCGAAAACAATATATAATTTTGGGGATTTCTCACTATTATAATCATAAACATTCAGATTTCGGCACAAATCTGGCCTCCGCTTAAAACAGAAGGCTACTTATTCATACATCTTGTAAGATTCATTTTACCTTTGATAAATAAAGCATGTATTATAACTGTTTTGTAACATTACGTCATCTGTTTAAATTTACGGATTTTCTATTTTCTCCTTTCATGTACCTATGTTACTGCTTTTGTGTATATATGTGTAGGTCAGATTAGAGAATGTATGGGCTGCGTTTCTATGAATTACCATTCCAATACATTTGCTATATTTTATAACTACAACTGAAAACTTTACGCGTCGTTTTAAGGTATTAATTATTATATAGCTTTAAACTTTTATTGCGAGCCATGACCGTTCTTTTTTATAAGCTGGAATAATAAGGAACTATTTTTAGAAATAACCTGATCCAGATTTGCACCACATTAGTTTTCGAGACAAGCAAAGTGTTTGGATCCTCAACAAAGTTGTTTATCAGCCGCAATACGCCAAGTTTGCTTTTTACTCACAATCTATCACCAAAACTGTGTACGTCTCATCTGTTATTCAATCTAACACAGTAATGAGCCACTTTCCACAGTCTGTATTGGCCAACAGATTTTAAACACCTTTGAACACAGACATACCTAGATCTCCTCATAAAACAGCTCTTTCTGCACAATTAATGACCAATAAAAGTAGACCTATATAGCACAAATCACTGATGAAAATACTTGACCGATAGTCATCAAGTATTACATAATATGAAATACATCTTACCGTGATGAAAAGGATAATGGACTGCATGAAGTGCTCTAGAATAACAAATACCTCTTGTGCAAAAAAGGATATTTTGAATGAAAAAGCAAATGAGTGCTGCTACCTAAATACACCGAAGTCTCTAAAGTTAGGTGGAACTGAATTAACTGTCTAGTCACTTGCCATTTTTGTTTGTCGTTTCGACTGTTATATATAAGAACTGAACAGAATGTGCGCTAAAAACAAAGACTGAAACACAAAAATTGGTTGTTTTACCTGATAGAAATCTTTTTGTGATTGAAGCAATTGAAGTTTTAAAAGTAAGAATTAACCAATTCCATTATATATATATATATATATATATATATATATATATATATATATATATATATATATATATATATATATATATATATATATATATATATATATATATATATATATATATATTCATGCAGGCATCAATAAGCCAACCTTTTATTGACATATTGTCGATTTTTACAATGCTATGCAATAAGCCGATACATTTTGTGTCGGCTTAACACTTTGCATAGAATAAATTAATTGAAAACGAAAGTCTAAATCAAAATTAAAACACTTATGCTAGCATAGAGTATCAGTATTCTATTCTGTAACTTGAATAGTTTTATTTACAACATGTTTTGCCCATTGTTTTATACCAGTCTGAAACTCGTAAGATTTTTCATCACATATAATGCAAAGGCATACAATAGTCGATTTCTCAACAATTTTTCGCCCGATCATTAATTCAGATGAGGAAATCAGGAACGATACATAATTTGTGACGTAGATGTATCTTTTAAACTAAATCCTAGAGAGCATTTAATGCTTCAACAATGATGTGAAAAATAACTTAATTTCTTATTTTCATTTTCCACTTCTTGTAGTTTTATTGTTTTCTGTCCTCTTTCGTTCTTTTTTTCCTTTTCACAGGGAAAAATCGATGCAAAGCAAGTTGTAGGCGCCAAGAAGAATACTTTCATGGTTTTCAGAGAGCAAAACATCAATATCAACTAACTGGGTTCAAAGGCGCTAAATGGAACATTTTTGATAATGAATCGATATAAAGAATCTTTATTTCCAATGACCCAAAATTAACCCTCTCCCCCATTTTCTCTGTGTTGTAATAACACATAGCATAGGTATCCAAGGGCTTTATTTCTAATTTTCGGAGTAAAAAGCATGAAAGATATACAACGAAACAACCATTTAAATCACTTCAATCCTATTTAGTTCCACAACAGTGTCTCAGATTTAGGTCAACGGCCTTTCAGCAATTTACATTAGCAGTTTCAGAGTAGACGGTTCAGGGGTTGCAACAGCCGCATTCCTCCAAAAAATAAAAAAAAATATTCTTTTAAAATTCGTTTTTTTACAAAAGTATTTCGAATGATTTTTTTTAAATTGACCCCCCCCCCTTCGTTGATCAAATTCTGTATCAGCCGCCGACTTTTACAGAACACTAGTGCGTTGATGGTGTCTCAAAGCAGGAGACTGTGTGTAACAGGAATGTTCAGCAATCTAACGGAGCAAATTGCCAGTCAACCCATGTCATTAGAAAGCTATTAATGAGAGAAAATAGATTTCATTGCATTTAGTGTCGTAAACTACCCTATATTTTTGCAATTCATTCAGAATATTGTAAATACAAATTGTCTATCAATAGTGTAATATTTTAAATTTTACAGTTTGGGTATGAGGTTCTCTTCATAAAGCAGTCAATTAGAGATGTTGCCTGCGTATAAAATGCTTAGGCCAGACACCTAACACACAAATGCATAGGCAGTGTTGTATGAAGGTGTTGTGCATTTTTTCCTGAATAATGAAAAATAGTTAACATCAAAATGAGACGTGCAAATCAATTGGGCCATTTGAACAAAATTATGAATAAATATATAATATTTCAGTAATATGAAAAAGACGTTACGAAGGCAACAAATCGAATAGTAAATTGAATGTGAAATAAAATTAAAAGGTGTCTCCAAAACCTATTAATAAATGGCTAAACATTTAATACTGACATTAATAAAGCCCGTAAAACCTATCTAAACTAATCGACACAGAGTATCTTCCACTTTTACGTTGCAAATACAAGTAGAACTTAATTTATAAAGCAAAAATGTTCAGAAGCTTGCTTTCGACGTACAGGATATCACATTTTTATCTGATTATCCAATGATACCTCGATTATATACAACTAACTTTGAATTTGTATATAAACATTAAATATTTCCTAACTGTTCTGATTTGTATTTATGTTGAATTTCCATAAACAGTGTAGATTTTAGAGTGCTGTTAATTCTCACACAACAACATCGGTAGCAATCCTTTCATTTGAATTTATTTGAGTATAATTAAAGATTGATTGAAACAAAGCATTTAGTAAAAGTTTTTTAGCTTATTGAAATAAAAAAACTGCCTGTTTGAAAGGTAAAGGTATGATTTTGTAGGATGTTTGTCATCTGTTTTCATAAAAAATAAACGTCTTAACTTTAGTTACATTAAATATAAGAAATGTTAATATACTCATTTTGCCGTACTCTTACAAATCAGCATCTATTGTTTTCAAAATAGCGCGTAATGCAAGTGTTATTTACAAACAATTTCTTAATAACTGACTTACTTGGATATTTGGCAAGATTGCTATGGTGTTATGCTCGACATCTGCTTCTCCTGCCATTTAATATTGAAATCTCTAGCTGTGATCGAGTATGTACTTCCGATAGTACCCTATGAATGCCCAAGCAATCATTGATTACATGCATATATTCTATATCGTCTAATTCTTATTTATTCGCACTGACAAAGGAAAAGTAGAGTTTTCAAAATGTCCTTTGTAATGCATTCTTTGATTACACACGTGATTCAGTATCAAAACTCAATTAGCAGTTTCTAGCAAAACACTTAAAAGTCATAAACAGTCATTTTATTTAAATTTGAAATTCGATCATATTCATTGGTTACACACGTGATCGTGTGTCAAAACTGATGAGGTAATCAGTAACAACCAGATTAAAAGTCAATTTTTTCCTTAAAAACAAATCATCTTTTCCACTGTGTAGACCTCTTTTGTTTGCCGTGACGTACTTCTTGTAAATACAGCGCCTAAGGTTTCAACGATCAGATCAGGCAATTGGCCTTTGCAGAACATCATTAATGTTTCGTAAGAACTTGAGGATCGACAATTATATTTTATGGTTAAAAGTACTTATTTAACCCACAAGAGTCACTTTCCTACACTTTGCCAACAATGTATTTATTAAGTCTCCAAGTGGTTTGTTTGCATTAGTATTAAATGTTTCTCATGTTCATAATGTTTTTATAACACTGTAGTGGCTCTCATAATTTCACCATTGATAGATTTATAATATTTGAACAAACTGCCTTTTATCTGTCTTAATGTGTTGAGAAACATTCAGAAACATGTTGCCAACAAGGCCAATGGTTATTTTATCTCAAGGATCAGTCATCTGTTTTACTATAAATGCAGTTCACCTATTCCATCAATCGCTATCTTTCCCAAGCTGACTTGTAATCACCCCCACAGTTGTTTGTAACCTTGGCAGCCTTGAATAACTTTTGGAAGGCTTACTCGCTCGTTCTGATTAACTCTCACTGCGTCACTCACATTTTTGTTAGTTATAAATTGCAAGTGTGTATAAAATATTTATAGAGAAGAAACAGAGCAAAATAGAGTCGAAATCTGCCGATTGTCAAACAAAAGGAACTCTTTATGTAGTGTGTTTTAATTTATTTAATTTTCAAGAATGTTACATTATCAAAATTTTGAGGAGATATTGCTAATTTTTAATGTAAAAACCATTTTACAGATATGTCTTTACTTTTTAGTTGAGAGATATACACAGTTCATTTGGTAATATCATAAGCTTATTTAGATTTGTAGTTATAACTCTAATACAGGTACTTTAAATTTTAAATGTAGCAACCATATTTTTTTGGTGCGAATAATGTCTTAGGTTCAAATATTAATCGTTTTAATTAGAATGAAATACGACTTATCGCTAGGGAAATATTAGGCATGATAGTTATGCAATTGTTATCTCTTCCTGTTCCGGAATACAGAATTACCAACATTGCCCTTCAGATCCAAACTTTTCTTTAAAAGAAGAGATTTTATTTTTATTACCCAACATAGAGATCAAACGTATCGGTAACTGATAACAGAGTCAGTCAATGATATCTCAACTATCAGCTAGAACAATTTGTACACAATACAGCCACTATTCAAAGCAAACAGCAGCAGGCGGCCAATGATATCTCAACTATCAGCTAGAACAATTTGTGCACAATACAGCAACTATTCAAAGCAAACAGCCGCAGGCGGCCAATGATATCTCAACTATCAGCTAGAACAATTTTTACACAATACAGCCACTATTCAAAGCAAACAGCAGCAGGCGGCCAAGATTGAACTTTTCATGATAAATGCTCTTGTAATTGCTCAATAAGCGTAATTTTGTTCCAGACAGTGGAAAACAACTTTTGCACATCATGAATTAAATTACAAAGTTAAACATATCGCAGTTGGTTAAAAGCAAGCAAATAGTGATTATTCTCAAAAATCTGCAATCTCCCGATGGATCTGCATATAAGAAAATGAAGCTTTAAGTTTTAAGCTGCAGTAATCTGATAGGAAAAAATAAGCGTACAAAACAGCACAGTAAGTTTGACGTGCGTTTACACGATTAGTTATCTAAAACATGTCAAACCAAAAAGTCTTAATATCTTTTATATCGCTAAAAGCTCTGAAAGTCTTAGTACCATCTAACGTTGATCAAAGCATGTTTGTTCTGCAAAGTCAAAGAATTAAACGACATCTTTTCTTGTTACAACAGTACTTAAGAAAAACAAGAACGTTTCATTTACAGGGTAAAAACTTGCATCCGCCTTTCTCCTTTTAGTTAGCTTTCCCAAAAGAGGTGGTTAAAGCTGTGACGGCTCAGTGAATTATTATTTTTTTAAGTAGCTGTTGTAAAACAATCAAAGGGTGTCCAGGTATTATTAAGCACGCAAACAAACATTTTTATAGTAACAGAGTCTGCATTTTTCATGAATGCCAGTGCTCGCAAAAGGAAACAGTGCTATTTTTGCAGTGCATGTGCCGGCTTGATGCTCGTATTATAAATGTGTAAAAAATGATGAAAAATTACACCATACAAAAAAGACAATATAAAGCTTGACACGTGAGAAAAATAACCCATAAGAGACTTTGTTAATCGCTGCAGGTGGTGTTTTTAATTATTTTATATCTTAATGTAATGAGAGTGTTAAAATTCGACTAAAAATAAACACTTTTTATTTAAATTATCAAATTGATTTACGCTCATATTTTAAGTTGTCTGCCCCATTTCAAGGTGTGATGGAACATGTTTTCGTAAGCTGAATACAATGAGGTAAATTGAGGAGTAAGTTAAGTACGAGAAAACCAAAAATATGAAAAAAAATTTGATCTTCAGTCAGTCAGTCAGTCAAGTCAGTAGCATGTCTCTATAAAGTCATAGCTATAAACATGGGATAAATAGAACGCTTTACCATGTTTAAATTTTGAGGATGCTTCACAGCAATTTAAAGGTCTTTCAAAATGTTTTCAATCATTATATGGTTTTATATTGGCAATTGATTTCAGGGGCCCATGACAGGCGACATGATGTCAGAGAATGAAGCAATCTAATCTCTTAAACACCAGGTGCTGTTGTTTGAACTGGTTGTTGTGCTAAGGACAGTCTTTATTGCTTTCACGTGTTTTATGGCAGCAAGCACTCTGATGATAAAATCATGAACTTCTACGTCGGTCTTTTATAGAAAAGATATTGCTACCTGATTTTGTTTCAGTCACCACGCGTTGTGGCAATTGGCATGTTTTATAGTATTAATAATATCTTTTAAGTCTTTTTGGTGTCTGAACGATAAGAAAAGGCTCTAGAAGCTGCGAAACTATGTTAGAAGTTTATTTTTCTATAAGAGATGTTGTCATTTGAAAGCAGGTTATCTTAAGAAAATGTTGTTTAAACGCTACAATACTTTGCTTTCCAGCAAAACTGTTTTCATGTTTTTAATTGAATGTCTATCAAATTGTTTGCCTGCATTATATCTAAAACTCCGAAGTCAAATTGTTTATGGGAATTTTTCTGCTGAAGTCTGAAGTGACCGTTTGTTTCTTTTTATCGGGTTATTAGTCATGACAAAAAACTTGCCTCCCAATACCTCATCTTGTCAAAGAACCAGCACACAGACGCAAATTGTCCGATTTTTTCCGTTTATAGTTAATGACGTCAGTGTCTGAGATGTGGTGTCACAAGGTTAAAATGTGATAGCTTAATCATATAAATAGAAATAAATCAGAGAGAAGCTTGAAATAAATATAGGTTTTAACTAATCATACTTTTGCTCTTTCCTCCAAGTAATGTCATACAAGCTGGTCATAAAATACTAATAATACCAATACTTTCATTGAATTTATGGCTATGCTAGCTAACGCGTACCAGATATATTTTTTATTAGTCAGCAGCTGTTGCAGGTCTGTTACCTTCCCCTGGTGGCTAATTTGATACCTATGTTACTGTTACCTTCCATGGTAGCTAATCGGGTACTGCTGTTACTGGTACCTTCCTTGGTAGCTGATCTGATACGGCTGTTATACGGCTGTTATTGTTACCTTCCCATGAGAGCTGACTTGATACGGTTGTTAGTTATTTTCCTTGGGAGCTGATTTGATATGTCTGTTATTGTTACCTTCCCAAGGAAGCTGCATGAATATGGCAGTTATTGTTACCGTCTCCCAGCAGCTGCTGTTGCATTGAGTTACTATTACCTTTCTCAAGCAGCTGCTGCTGTATGACAGTTACTGTTACTTCCCCCGACAACTGCTGTCATGATGTTCTTAGCTTTTAATCCACTTTCCTGCTAACCATTGTTGTAATGGTCCATAAAGAAATGAAATATTGATAACATATTATGTCCTAACACTTCATTAATAAATTCTTTCAAGCATAATTTGTATGTTTATTTCTTAACAGTTAAAATTAATTTCAACAAGAACATTGTTATTGTATTTTGTTGAACAGTTTTGTATCTATAAATTTGGGAGAAACAACAACAAGATAAATATTTGTACGAGTTTTTTGTCTGAGAACGGCAAAGACTAATGTTTTGTCTATTTTGTAGAAGAATCCACCTTGAAGCTCCATGTTGTTGTTTACCATTTAAGACTTCTAGACAATACCGACAAGAAGTCCTCGTTTTCTGAATGTCACTCTAATGTGTTTAAAATGTCTACGCTATGCGGCAATAAACAAACCTACAAGGGAACAGCTGCCGCCCTACACCAAGCTGTACGTGAGATTTTACACAGACAAGATCGTAGCCTATCTTTCCTTGACATTTTTGCCATTAATTGTGTGGTCACCTGGCTAGTTATGTCACGTCACTTCCTCAGCGAGCGTTGGTGAAGGAAGAGCTGGAGGAGGGAGGCTGGGAGGGGGCTGAGGTGGACTACAGAACAACACAACTCAAAACCAAGACATTAAGCTTTACAAGAGAGAAATACATTAAAAAAGGGTATTTACTTTTAAATCGCAAAAAAAAATCAAAGATCTATCAAATATGTAAACCCTTTCATTTGCGTTATCTCTGTGTTGCATAGAAAAGAGAAACCTTCCTTCATCTAGGACACGTGCATTTTCAAAATCAGTATTGACAAGACTAATTTTTTACAGGGATGCCTGCCTGCCGCTGAAACATACGCATAAACATGTTGCCATTTGCGCATAGAAACCGCAATTAGTTGCCAAGTCAAAAGGGATTTTTTCTATCAAATTAACTTTTCCTAATATCAAATTAAATCTTTATTTTATATTACATGTGAGATAATCCCTTGAAAAATTGTTCAATTTGTATTTTATTACATAATCCGTTACAGTTACCATATAAATCACGACTTCAAAACCCACACAATGAACTTTCCTTGAGGTCATGAAAACATTTGTTCCAGCGACAGCGAAGACATTTTTATGAGCAGGATGCTTACATGACATTTAAATTTTCAAATAGTTCTGACTAGCCGGGCTTGTAGAACCGTTGACATTCTTGACATGCTTTGACTTGCAAAGCCCTTTTAAAATAACATTAAATAAAGCAGAAGTAAGCTAACTGACTTTTATTACGAAAACGTCATTTTTCCCTAAATAACATTAAAGAGGGAGAAGTTGCTTGCTCAAAATACCTCTTGGACACACTGACACTGACAGCAGTTCCATTGTGAAGTATTTTAATCCTGTCTTGTAGAGCAAAGCTCTTGCATGATCATAATGTTGGTTTCAGTTTAGTTTTAATTCAGTGGCGTGTGTAAAAATTGAATGCACGATAAAATGAGAAATTTTAATTTTTTCAAATACTAGTTTCAAGGATATATAAGCTATATAAGCTGATGTGTATAATCTGACAGCATATATATATATATATATATATATATATATATATATATATATATATATATATATATATATATATATATATATATATATATATATATATATATATATATATATATATATATATATATCTGTTTATATATCTGTTTATATATCTGTTTATATAATGTATTCTCAAAATTGAATAACACAGTAATTCGTTCCCATTTATAAGATATCCGGCGCTTCCTTTTCATTATAATTTCCCTGCCACGAGCAAAATAATGTGATCATTCTTAGGAATGGTCTTACTCAATTACCTAAGTAATTTTGTTCAAGATGGTACCTAAAATTGACAAGGCGTACCTTTTTCGGCCGCCAAGAGACTTCACGTTTCGTCGAAGTGACACACAGGCAATTGCTTTAATCATTACTCTTATCTTACTTATCTGTTTATAATTTAATTAACGTTGCATTCTCTTGGGAAATTGGAGTGGCTGTTTTCAGATCGATAAAGGGTTGAATGCAAGAGTGATAGGTTTTTCTATATATCTCACTGTGTCCGTAAAAGTCAGACATATAGGGAGCTTAGTATGAAATGACGTAACGTCAATTCATTAATCTAATGAAAATGACATTAGCTGATGCTGCACTAATTGTTTCGTGACATAGCAACGTCGATGCAGAAAGTTTGAAAAGAACTGTGTTCTCCAGTACATTGTGTGCAAGCGTGGGATGATAGGTTGGCTCTAGTACGGTACGTTGTGTGCAAGCGCGGGATGATAGGATGGCTCTAGTACGGTACGTTGTGTGCAACCGCGGGATGATAGGTTGGCTCTAGTACGGTACGTTGTGTGCAAGCGTGGGATGATAGGTTGGCTGCAATTTTGTAGCTTAAAAACCACTCAGCCTGGCAGCTTGATGCTTTCTCAGTCAAAACCTGCATTCATGAAGAAAACCGTATCACAGCTTCATAGAATTGTAATACTTAAGCCTTAACTTGATGTAACTACTCCGTTTTTCAGATCCAACGGACTGTTGCGAACCACAAGCAATGACCATGAATTTAGCTACTTAAATACCGTAAATGATTTTCGATGTGGATCTGAGATGTTTCTATAAAAACATGACAAATTACGACCCATCCCCGCAAAAAGACAAAGAACGCTAACAACAACAATAGCAAGAGTAAAGGCCACAAAAACCGTGATGTTATTCTTCTTGACGTGTTATGCTGCTAGATAAAGTGAAAATATTTTGCTGCTGACAGTGTCTGTTTTCTTGCTTTTATAGTGTTTGAAATTGCCACCAAAAAGCATTTTTGATTTTTCCCTATATCCCTGTTCTCTAGCCCTTAAGTGCTTTCTGTTAGGGTTGTGATATTTCCTGCAATTTGCTGTGTTAAGAGAACGGCGGAGGATTTATATTTCAGGAATTTACGTCACATAATGAGACCTAAAATACAAGTAATTGTTGTGACCTTGGCGGTTTTTCATAAACAACTGGGGCACAAGGTTGAGTTATGTATCAAGTTTTGCATGTTATCTAACTGTCGGTCTGAAACTAATGTCCTCTCAATATAACGTTTTGCTATTGCCTATATAAAGATAATTAAATAATGGCCCAAAAGTAAGATATGTCTATTTCTGAAAAAAAACTATATCTACACATGCCTTACATTGTTAGTTTATAATAGAAACACATAAATTAGTGGGTTTTTAACACATTTACTTGGATTTTCAATCTCTTTGAGTCACAGTGTGAGCTACTTGTTTACTCGACTACATTTCCAAGACGCACGGCGCCACTTTTGTTCAAATAAACAGCATCTCCGGAGAACAGGATGCCATTTAATTTAAAAAAGATGAGAACATTTGTGCAATCAGAGAGAAAACGTTTTGTCAGCTACCCTAAAACCCGGATAGACACATTTTGTATGATCTAACAGAGCAACAGCCTTGCCAACTGCTGTTGTTACGCAGTTCCTGCATAACATTTTTATATAAATGTGTTTACTTTAAGGTTAGCAAGTTGGACAAGGCCTATCCAGATATTTTCGGAAATTTTACGAAAAGGTTACTTAATATCATAATTAATAAAACAGATACAGAGCATAACATCAAATAATACCTAGGAGTATTGGAAAAAAGATTTATCAATAAGATAAAAAACATTAACATTTAATAGATCTTTCAAAGATTTGTTGCAAAGTTGTGTCCTTGTGGCAAAATTTCATGACTTTTATCAACGCATAAATCATGTCGCTACTTTATTGCATATTAATCTTTACCTCATATGTCTGTTATGACCTTTTTATATTTGCACTGTTTTATACTAAGCGCATGGAAGCCTTTACTTTAAACTGGCAATACTACAGTAACTGTGTTTGCACCGACTGTCTATTTGCCCAACTCAAAGAAAAGAGTTGTCAGATAAAAAAGATTCAAACAAAAACCATTTATGTCTTATCAATTTGTAGATAGTGTACAACTGGTGGTTATAGTTGTACAAATCTGGCTGTCAATAAATCTGCCAAGACCTACTTAGGTTTTTGTTTTGTATCGTTCTTTAGATCCCTTTCAACTGCTATGATCATATCAGGATCCCCCTGCCACATTATACTGAAATGGGGCATTCCATCCCTCTTTCTAACCCTTACATGTGGAGTGCCTCACAGGGTAGAAAGGAAGAGTCCCAATTTTAAAGTCTTAGGTATGACCCGACCGGGGTTTGAACCCACGATCTTCCAGTCTCGAGACGGACACTCTAACCACAAGACCACCGAGGCTGGTCCCTACTTAAGTTCTCATAAATGTTTCTAAACTTTTTTCTGTCAAAAGTCCTTGGCAAGGAACTTGCATTCAAGGTTTCTTGGCTTCCTAACCTCTTCTACAATTTACCACATTAGGAATGACAGATGATAACAATGTTTTGATGGAAATATTTAGCACTAATTCACATCATGAATTTGACACCAATGACACATAATTGATTTCTCCTTCATCGCCCACTGGCGAACCACTGGCTTCAGACTTCACGAACAAGATAATAAACCCCAAATTATTTCTGGCTTTGACTGTTGCATACTTTTATCAAGCACCAGGGTAAAAACTTGCACTCGTTTCTCACGTTTATATATTAATGCATGTTTGACCTATACAATAGATAATTCTTTCTTTCATTGTTTTTTTTTAAACTATGTTGATATGATGCTTTAAAAATACCTTCAGCTTTATATGTATATACAGATTTATAACTATGAAATCAACATTGGTGTGCATCAACATTTAAGACGGCGTATACAGACATTATATCTATAACTACAATATCTCCCCCCATTGGTAAGCATAAGCAGTTAAGGTGGCAAATAAAGATATTACACTACAAAATCAACATTGGTATACATCATCAGTTAAGGTGACATGTACAAGCACTGTGATTATAAACTGAAAAACGTTACTTTTAAATAAAGCTCTAAATTATAGTACTTATGCATAGTCATTATCTATAGTACATCTGCGGTGACGTTGAGAGACTGATTAAATGAATAGTGTTTTGGTGAACTGTTACCTTTAGTGCTGGCTGGTTTTGCAAATTGCAAAATTGCAAAACTATTTCACCAAATTTTCCTATAATATTTTACTTCTTAGTAATGCCTACTGTTCAGGCGGTAATTCCATATTGTAGTCACTGTAAATAAAGGCTAAATTTTAAATTGAAAATTACAGCTGACTTTTATAGCAAAATTGCATGTGAATATTTCGTTCAAAGAGTAATATGCCATGGAAAGTTTTGCAAACCATACCCCTCTCAGTGACCTCTTCAGTAACTCATCACTTCATATTGATGAAGCGATTTCTTTCTATAACTTATAACACTAAACTGAATGCAACCCAGAAAATTTAAATACCAATAGATTTACTGACAAAACTGTCAAGGTTTAATACAATTTTAAGTGTGACCCTAAACTACTTACAAAAGGTCAGAAAAAGGTGATGTACAGCCAGAGGCATCGTTATTAGAACCGATTTCGAAATATTGAAACAAAATGACGAAACATAGCAGAAACAATAGAAAACTTGTCTCTATTGTTTCATAATTGTTACAGCTGTTGTTTAGTTGCAGGTTCTAATCTTGCAATGATTCACCTTCTTGATCGAGAGAGATACGAAGGTGTAAAGAGAATTTATGGGTTTCTTTTAGGTCAACTTTATCCTAACATCAACTTGGGATATACCCAGAAATGGCATTTGCTGGATACTATCCTAGACTCCTGGTGGGTGAAGAATGGCAACTTGAGCTGTGCCACAGGAATTAATGAAAACAAAATTTAAATTGTCTGGTACTGAGAATAAATAGGGAAAAGAATGTACTTATTAATGGTAGTTCAACAGGGCTGTTGTTAGGTAAGTGGATGTTATATATGCACTTTTAGATCAAATTATGTCCTCAAAATGTGATCTTTAAGATCGTGGTCTTTAGGATGGGTGTAAAAGTGGGCGCGGTGCTCATTTAACTTCATGTGCTAATGTGATTGACGATGTCGCTGATTTTAGCAAAAACATTATGAACGTCGTTCTTAATGGTAGATTCTTAATAACAAATTTAATAGGTTATGTTATATCTTTATTTGATATATCATGCTATGTGACCATACGATTTTCTTATGGCATCAACTGATAATTTAGTTTTGGAAATAAATCTTTAAAGACAACAAATTAATTATTAATATTTCATATTTTTAATTAACGTTACTTTCTCTCTCTCTCTCTCTCTCTCTCTCTCTCTCTCTCTCTCTCTCTCTCTCTCTCTCTCTCTCTCTCTCTCTCTCTCTCTCTCTTGGTTATTTTCATTCCTATAAAAGGCTGAGAGCGTGCAAATTTGTTTGAATATCTTCTGAGAAGTGGTGAGCAACTTGTTTTATGTACTTTTCCACATCTCCATATCTTGCCAATGTTGGCTGCAGAATGCTCGCAGTGTGGTATACGAGAACATCTGGCTACTTGTCAAAGTCAGAACGGACTCTTATAAGATAAGTTGCATTAAAATTTACCGAAATTATTGTGATCCGGGACGACGTGAAATAACACTTTGATTAACCATTGCATATTTCATTGCCAACGTCGCATGCCATCTTCATAAAATGTAAAACTGTGAATATATCGTGACAATATCGTGTCTAAAATGTTATGTCATTCCCCATCACGCACCATGAGTCAGGGAGCGGGAATGAACTGTTTATACGTCAAAGAAATCGCGTGACTTGAATAGTGTCACACGACTAAATTTTGAACATTTTAACACCGATTCATCAACACGATGTTTTAGAATAGTGTAATTTCACTTTACTTAATATATCAAATCATATCAAACATCAAACATAATCATTTAATGATTTATGTCCCATTTTATATTTTTATTAAATAACAAGACTATAAGACTATATGCACTATACCGATCTGTTAATATTTCTGCATTACTTTTAAAGTAAAGTAGTAAAATAAAAGTTAGTTAGGGCTTAGCTTTTACCGTAACTAGTTATGTATTTACAGTAGTGTCAATTTACTAATATTGTTTTGTAACCTTTATAAACAATAGAAAAAAATTAATATAAATCTTACTATTCAAAAATGATGAAGCAAACAACATACGGAAACTCTACAGAAAAAAGATTAAAAAATCAGGAACACAAATTCCATATCAAAGTTAAATAACATTACGTAATAAATATGTTTAGATATGTAGAATTGGATGCTTTTTATTTATAAATTCCATGTTACACAAGACTTGTACAACATACAATATATTTTAAAAACTTAAGGAGTATACCACTTTTCTGTACAATAAGACAAAAAACTATTATAAAGTAGTGTATATTCAGATTATTTACATACCACGTTAAAACCCCAAAATTTAACTTTTTTTACTATCGTTATTTAGGAATGTGAAAATACACCATAAATACAGATATAGACACAGGATAAACCCACAAATTGAGCTGAACAAAGAGGCATATTCCCTTCTGAATTTTTTATTTTTTTTATTATTGTATTATACCCAGTGTCAACGTGTGACTGCATTTTGAATGTATCTTCATGTATCTCCATGTGGCTCTCCGTTACTATACTAAGTTCACTTCAAACAGGATAAAAAGGGAAAAACATATCCAATAATGGTCTTACTATAAGGCAAGCCAAAAGGTTAGCTTAACACACGCCATTAAATATCGTGTTCTATATATATAAAAGGTACCATAGCAAATTGAATTACCCTTATTAAAATAAACTATTGATATATCTCTTAAAAATAGATACTGAAAGTTCTGATATACCAGAAGAACTATATAAGAAAGCATTTTATAACACAGATTTATGGGAAAATGTTAAGATGCCTTCAAGCTATGAAATGATGATCGTTTCATGTTCACATTTAGTGTCGAACTGAGCTAGAAGGCGTATTTGAATTCATCCGTTTCCTTTCCTTCCAACAAGACTGATATCGGCAGCCAAGGGGTGCTCGTCTTATTGATATAATTCTAAAAATGGCAACGGTGACGTAGTGTTCACATGGAGAAGTTTGTAACGATTATGCCATATAATAGTGAGTACTATATAGATAAAAATATAATAACCTGTAAAATTGCAATACAATGTTTATTTATTTTGTCACGGCATACCTTATGTTTTAGCGTTGTAATGATAAATCTATTTTTAAGCCCTAGCATAACTTTTTTAATTCTAAGAAAAGGTTTGCTCATGTTTTTAAGCATTTGTTCACTGCACAATGGCGAACATACGGAGGCGTAGCTTAGCCCATTCTTTCTCTCATCATGGGAAGCTCCTGATCCTATCCAGCAGTAACAGTGATGGCCGGTATTAATTATGTAAACATCCTAAAGAAAGAGGTATCAAAACACATTACGTTAAAATAAATTAGTAAGTGGTAGAAAAAGATCAGGTACAAATATATGTTTTGTTTGGTTTTGTTTCCATGTTCAGGTAGGCGTATGTGTAAGCGATGTCAAACTGGACACAGAGATATACATCATTTGGTATGGCTATGTTTAAATGTTTAGGTTAAACACAACAACAATGAAGGCGGATGCTTATCTGACGTTTTATTTTCTTAAAACGCTCTTTTACGAGTAAAAGTGTAATTTGTATTCTTAACTGTTATACGGTTTTTTTCAACATCCTAAGAATCAATTCGAAAACAAAGTTTTCTCACAGTGGTTGGAATAGTCCCGAGCTAGATATCAGCCAATCAGAATCGTTCCGAGCGAGATATCAGCCAATCAGAATCGCTGGTACCCTAACACCAAGCCTCATTCCTATATTGCTTCCTAGTATCAACCACACGAACTTAAGAAGGGTGGCGGACAAGAAGCTGACAAAAGGGGAGAGCGCCAATTACGCTTTTACTGGTAAAACAGCGTTTTACGAAAATAAAATGAGAGTTTTACTTTATAAAAGCTCTGAATTTGCTTATTATCCCTTTTATACGGGTTTGAAACAGGAGCAGGGTTAAATTGCCTTGCGAGTCAAGCTGAGAAATTTTTTCAAGAACTCATAAATGAATACCTTAAATTCCATGCGGATACTGAAAAGGCAGAAATAAAATACCAAATTACCCCCCTCCATCCTACCAACCTTATAGCAAGGGTTGAGAACGTGATAAAAGTAGTCACAGTTTTCAGTTTATTTGACTTCTACCACAATCATTGAACAAGTCCAAGAAATAAACCTGTGACCAAGCACTCTATAACTCTAAGTGCCGCTTGGTCACTTACAAAAGAAAAACTAAATTGTGAAGTGAATAACCAAGGCCAAAGACCTTCACAATGCTTCAGAATAACCTAACTCGGTCAAGGAGAATCATAACATAACCAAGAACCAAGCTGAAGAATCAAAATGCTAACAAACTGACAATGCATTCTCGCTGAGTACGATAGCTTCCTGTGTGTTCTTGGTACCTGTCTCCGGCCTGGCGAGTGGAGTGAGTATTGATACAGGGATCGAAAGAGCCAACTCCGGTGAGTCACCGGGTGGGAGTGATACTGCAGCGATGGTTGCGAGATAGTGTCTCGGCTTATTCTCTCGAGAGAGCAACACCTTTTGCCTCCTAAGCTGGGTTTCCAAAAACGAGAATTCAAGGAGTCCAACTGTCATGAAAGTCATGTATCCGGTGCTTGCCAAGAAGAAATGTCAGGACAGGTGTGATGCCGGACTCACCCACACGACTGGTAAGACATGTGCCTGACTTCGTAACTGTCACGTCCTCCTTGGACAAGGGCATGAAGAGTGGTGAAAAAAGTCAGTTCCTTCAGTAAGACTTCCTCGGTCTCTCCTGATGCAAGGTGGGTCAACCTTTGCCTAAGATAACCCGTTCTTCTACAGCTGGTAAGTTCAACTCCACCACTGTCTCGGAAGTTGCAGACAGCCGAGAACGAGAGAGCTGGCTTTCGGAATATCAGGGGAAAGATACTTACTTTGCGACGCACTCCACGTTGAATGTTCTTAGTTCGAAGTTTTCTAGAGCGTCCCAGTCTTGTGGAGATATGTGCTCACACTTCAAACAGGTATGGAACGCGTCATATAAGAGGATATCCTACCTTTACTGCACCTATCACAGAGCGAGGGTGGGTTTATAGCTAAGGCAAGATGGATGCATGAAGCCTTTGGCCGTGGTGCAGACTAGCTTCTGGCATGTCTCAAACAAAGCAAAAGAGGAAAAGTATTTAAGTAATTTGTCTGTAAATTTACAAACGCCCATCTCAGATACAATAGAGCCTGTACTCAACCAAGCTACCCGCTGCAGAAAGGCTGATGTTGGTTACTCCTAGTATGAACGCAGAGGTGACGCAGCTCTGACCAAGACGTACCAAGGCTTTGGCATGAACCAAGAGCTCAGCATAGGCTTGGTAGTTGGTTGCTGGTGAGCACACAGCTATGACTCCGCACCAAGCCACACAGCCAAGACTTAGAAAACCTGTAGATACCTTGTAACTAAGCCTAAACCAGCGATGGTATGCGCTTGTACCAGACACCGAAAGCAACCAGGGCTTGGTATGCCCGTTGGTACGCAGAGCTCTGGGGTGACCGGTTCCGTCCGAAACCAAACCATCTGCGTTCAGATGTTACAAAGTAACTCAGGTCAACCATAGAATTACTGGAGTTACTAGAGTTACCAACGTAGTCTACTATTTAGCATCAAGCTACGCGGCTACACAACAAGTGACCAAGACGCAGTAAGAAGCTTGAGATCAGGACAGACATCTGCAACCTGAAATGACATGTGCTCCTTCATAGGGCAGCCAGTACGCTCATACTGATACTAATATTATCAGTATTCCAGATAATAGAACACACTATTCAACGAATAAACAGTGAAAGTAGCAAAATTATCTTTTGGCTGAAGGAAGCGAAGAAAACTTTGCACATGCCTAGAAACAGGTGTGGTTGGTACCGCACGCAATACCAGAACGAGGCTTGGTGCTAGCGTATCAACGCTTCTGACTGTCTGGTATCTAGGACTATTCGAGCCACTAGAGAAAATGATATCTAGGACTATTCGAGCCACTAGAGAAAATGATATCTAGGACTATTCGAGCAACTAGAGAAAATGATATCCAGAACTATTCGAGCCACTAGAGAAAATGATATCTAGGACTATTCGAGCCACTAGAGAAACTTTTGTTTCCAAATTGCGTGATTCCTAGAGCTGTATGAGTAAACCCAAAAAAAGTGGTAGCTATTACGAAGTAAAATCAATATTAGCGCCTACGTCAGGTCTAAGCTTGTCCTTGCTTATAGCAATCTCTGTCATGGCAAGTGTACCGTCGGCGTCAGAAACTCTGCAATGATAAAAATTAAAAAAAGATATGCATTATATATTGATCCGTTTGTGTATATAAGATGCGTCTCAAAGTTTACTATTGGCTTTTTTATAAATCTGAGTGAACTACTTCGTTCATTTCTTCACTCTTCTACACAAAGTATTCAGTAGACTATAATAGACTGACACATATACTTTAATTTTGTGTTAATAATTCATTTATAACAAGTTCTTTTCTATAACGCGTTTTTTTCTAGAAAGACACTCAATTCTTGACACATCACGTTGTGGTACTTCACCAAATTGCTTTTCAGAAGCTCACTTATTTTCTGTTGTAATTTTTTGTGTGTGTTTAAGGGAAGAATAAGCATAACTGAAAATTGAAACTAAGCACATCTCATCACATATATCAACCAAACTCGCTTAATGCAATTGCATTAACTAATAATTTAAATATTTTAAGGGATGACTTTTTAAAACTTTTTCTGCTTAGAACTCATTTTTTGATGTTTATTAAATAATTGAACAGTTTAGTATAGAAAACAGTTTTGACAATATCTTTGTAAATATATGAGGGGTTTAACTGAGTAAATCAGCTTTATACAAGACCTTATACCTAAACATTTTTCTTTCTCCCTTGGTGTCTTCTTTGGGCGACATTGCCCCGTCCGTCAGCAATTTCATGGATGGATGCTGAAATATTTAACACAATACTAAAGTGGTTTATTTCAAGTAGCATTCTTTGTTTACTGCAAATTCACTAATAAATGCATCAGCATAAATTTGTCAAATAGTTCACTGATGTTGTTTTTGAGGGTAAACAGATTCGAATTTTAACTAATATATAGACATCCTCATAATAAGAACCGAAAAGTACTGGTCACCAGTACAGCACGAAAAACATTATATGCCTCTGCAATCATCGAAAAAGTGCAAAAAGTAATATCATATTACAAAGGCATATAATATTATACTAAGAAGGCAAGTAATACTATACTACAAAGACACATCATATCATATCACAAAGACGTATGTCAATGTCGTCATTGTACCAAACACAATTTTGGCACAATGACTTAACGTATTGTGGAAGTGTCATTAATCTGAATCTGTACATAACAAAAGTTAGTATAATGTACACATAATGTAAATGTAAAGCATAAATTACCTAAATATAACGTACCGCAACGTAAATATAAAATGCACATAACGTAACTGTAACGTACAGATAACGTAAATATAACGTACACATGACCTAAATATAGCATACACACCACGTGAATATAACTTTCACATTATGTAAATCTAACGTACACAGTCATATCTCATCTAAAAGGATCGCGGCTGTTCCGTTTAGAATGTTGTAACTTGTATATTCCAGATAATCATTCTTGTGCCACATACTATGTGGTTTTAGTTACGCTGCAATGGACCACAATGAAGAACGAACTGTATATTGATACTATCTTGACTCGGTCCAGCTTATGCAAAACTGAATTACCATTTTAAATATAAAATGTTCTTACATTTTCTGAAACGCTTGAGAGTTCTAAAATATGGCATTTTGGTTTTCCTCCTCGACTTGATTTAATCTTTTGAATTTCTTGCGCGGCCTGAAAAAAAATTCATATGGAAAATTAAAAACGAACTATAGTCACAGCTGTTTACACTATTGACTGGATTTGGACTGTTTGGACTGTTCAGTATTTAATCACAAAAATTTTTCGAATATAACTTCCTCAATGAAAAGTATAAATTTTAGATTACCCTTTAATATAAGGACACAGAGAAGTAACTGTCAAGAACACAAATAACTGTCAAGAAGACAATTGACTTATACCATATTTTCATTCTATAGATAAAATAATTAGCAATATGGAACAAAAACCTACTTTGTATTTCTCGTCGCGAGAGCATTGTGAGCCGTTAAGCTGGTACAATACCAGTCCATTATCAATTATAAAAACGTCATCCTGTGTCAAATTCCCTTTCTTCAACGAAAGCTGCAGAATAACAATTTGTTATGGTAAATCCAAGGAATTTTTGCTGTTATTGCTGTTAATAATGAGTGATTATTTTTGTTAAACACTGGTTAAAAAGAATTATACTTGCCAGAAATTATTAATAGCAAATAGCTAAGTGTTGTTTCTTTTATGCATTAAAATATTCTATAATATGCCAATAAAGTGTGGAACTGTTCTGTCTTCAAATGTTACCTCTGTGCACGTTATTGTTTTGTTGTCCTGTTTTTTGATGAGTAGCAGTCTTGGGGAGAATGTTTCAGGAGTGACATGCTTAAAACCTGACTCAGCACCACCTTTCAAAAGTCTAGATAAATATAAGTAATCCCACTAATCATCTCTTGTTTCCACATATAGCAAATTTTCATTGTATCGTTTAAACTTTGTAAGAAAATTTAGCTGTGTAAGTTATTGCTACATAATTTGACGAAATGCTGTTCGATGCTCAATTTAATAAATTTTCAATATTGACAAGAACGTAAAATATTGCAATCATTTACAAAACGTCAGTTAGATTAATATTTTCTTCTTTACCAACAATCAGGAAACTCATGTTGACTCAGATCTCTCAACTGTGATGTGTATGTGCAGTTTATCTCTACATTTTCTCTTCCCCATCTCCTCTCTCTTTTTTCTTTCCTTCTTTCTTTCTTTCTTTCTTTTTCTTTCTCTCTCTCTCTCTCTCTCTCTCTCTCTTTACCCACCTATTCGACAGACATGTATATATATATATTGCATCTAAATATAAAGATGTAAAAGTTTACATATTTTCTTACGATAGGGTTGGAAAGTAAGCCTTGAAAGTATTCGACTCATGACCCTGGACTTCCCGGTGCTGCACCGGCTTATCATCAAGAAAGGTATCTAACTCCACTGTCTTGTATGCGGCGGTACCGTATTCATCCTTGTGCATTTATATATTATAAACATGTTTATATTGTCTACCTTGTGCTGAGCAACAAAAATAGAAAGATTCAGTCTTCTAATTATTTATTACTTCAGTTTAAAAAGTATTGTTACGATTGATTATTTCTTTAATTCTTACAATGTTTAAAGAAAACAACGGTTAAAACACCAAAAATACGAGAAGCACACTGCGTTTTGAATAAAATGCGCAGAAATATTGAGTTTCGAATACAAACTAAGCCGGTATGAAATGAAGAAAATGATAGAGAGATCTCGCCTAAGTGTCAAATTGCATCAAAGAGTAATCGGGTTGCTAATAACCCGTATGCTATGTTTTTAATTTATTAAAAGTTTTAGCAAATACTTTTAAGTTTTGGGTATGAGCTGTTTTGCTAAATTTCTTTTATCATTTGTTTAATTTTTTTCACCGGGTTACCTCGCAATCGGAATTCAAAATT